>JAUMHB010027207.1:10771-23280 GCA_032359685.1 Pittosporum tobira
CTTAATTTTGTTTACTCTCTAAATAATAAAATAAAATGATAACTCTTATATTAAATTTGATTCTCATTCTTTAAGAACAATAAGTGGAATAAAATTTTATATAGAAATTGAGTACATATAGTAGTGAAATGAAATGTGTTATTAGTCATAAAATTTTAATTAGTTCAAAATGAGAGAATGAGAAGTCAATGTTTATTCATTTTGGAGAAGATAGGTTTCATCTATTTAATTTCTATCTTCATTTTCAACGTAAATTATAATATTAGTTAATTATTTCATTCCAACCACCACTCAATTTCAATATAAATTTTCATTACATTCATTTCATTTTTCGGAAGGACTGTAAATTAAACGCAACATTATAATTGAACATAAAGGATTAGTTTCGCTTTAAACTATTAGTTTGTGCTAATCCGGCCACTAGCATGATATAACATCATTTACATAATATATGAGAAGATAATAAGTGAAAAAATTGTTAGATTTTACTTGATCAAATTATGAGAAGAAAGAGAGTTGATTAGTTATGTTTCACAAATTTCTCTTTTCTTATTTATGTTAACGGTGTGATAGACGTACGACGTGGTATCACAATTGAATTAAATTTTTTATGTAACAAAATATTTATTTTTAAAATTTATTTTTAATTTTAAAACGGAAGGAATAAGAGTATATAAATTATAATAAATATTTTAATCCCTATGAAGGCAATAAAGAAGTTGATTTTTCCCCCCTATGCAAATTGAGTATCTGACTCAGCTAATTTTCACGCGTAATTAAGATCTGCTTATCCTAGTTTTAAAACTAAGATTGTTGTAAGTTCTTGATTTATAATAGGCACTACGTATTACACAAAACACACTTCATTATTTTACTACGTATAATAGATATTTATTTCACATAATTTCTTATGGTTTTGCACGACAAATCATTGCGTGAATGAGTCAGCAGCTAAGGGTATGTTTGATAAAACTGAAAATTAAAATTTGAAAATTTTAAACGGTTGAATATTGAATTAAAAATTTTAAGTATTGAAACATCAATTTTCTCAGTTAAAAATAAAGTATTGAATTTAATTAAATTAAATTATTTGATAACTAGCAGAATTTGATAGTAGAAGTGTTTAAATTTGCAATAATTATTTGTTATGATAAAAAAAAACAAAAAAACTTTAAACACATAAACTAATAATTTCATAAAAAATAAAATATTAAAAAGTTCATAATCTCTAATATTTTGAGTAATTTTGAATTTCAATTATTAATTTTAAAATTCTAGTTGCTTACCATATTAAACATTCAACCATTAAGTCAAGATATTGGGCTTAAAAATTTTAGTGCAAATTGAACTTAATATTTTAAGTGATTTAATTTATTAAGTGTTCAGTCCTTAAGTTAACAAATAAACTTAACTAACTTAAAACGTAATGCGTTCAGATTAAGTTGTTGAATTGGGTTATCGGACACACCCTTTATTCAAAAAATAATTTGTAATTTATTTATAATTTAATTTAAATCCACCTATATAATAAGCTGATATATTATTTGGTATATTATTTTTCCAAAATAGATTATTTGCATATATATATATATATAATAATTTTGGCCATTTATCATTATTAATTTGTAATATTTTATGTAATTTTTTCAATATTTAATTAGTTCTAAGTTAAAACAGATAATATTATGTACATATATTAATAAATTATTTATTTATTTGATAAATAAGTTTTTGAATTTTATTTTAAGACAAAATATTTGATTTTTTTTTTGTAAATTAATAATCTATTATATATATTTTTTTAAAAATTTGATCGAATTTATGTTCATATATATAAAAAAATTAGAAGTTATTTGTAATTTTTTATTCATTTTCTAATTCCTTTATGTAATTAAACTTATTAATATACTTAAATATGAATTATGTATTAAAGATAATAGATATGTCATACTTACTTTTATTAATAATAATTTTGTAAATACTTTTGACATTTTCCATTATGGAATGGAAATGGGTGCTTAAAAGAAACAGTTTATTGATAAAAAATTATTTTGTACTTATATATATGTTAGATGTTTAGATTTAATAATTTGTAATTAAAATATAAACTAACGGTAATTTCTTTAACATATATTATAAATGAAAAATAATAGACAATTCATAGTTATTTTTATTGGTAATATTTTTTTAGAAATAAATTTGTATTTATATATATGTTAGAGGTTTATATTTAATAATTTATAATTAAAATATAGTTAAGTGAAGATTTCGGTAAATACGTTGATAATGAAAAGTATGTATACTTGAAAATAATGAAAAACTAAATTTATACATTTTTAAGCGAAACATATAATATTTAATATTTTAGAATTTATTTCATCAAATGAGTTTAGTAGAGTGATAAACTTACTCATAACCTATTGATTTGACCTATGATCAAATCTTGACAACTACAATTAATTTTTGAGTTAATGACACAAGTGTACCCCAAAGTTGATAACTTCTTCAACTCCCTTTTTTTTTGAAAAATAAAAGTGTCTCTTTCCGTTAGTTCTATTAGTTTGTTGGATGGAATACGTACAAGTTAACTAAATATTTTAATATTTTGACTGTAACTATACATAAATTCATATTTATTTGAATGTGAAAAAATATTAAAATATTTAATTAACTTGTACGTATTCCATCCAACAAACTAACGGAAATGGACACTTTTCTTTTTCAAAAAAACGTTAGAGAGCAGTTTGTCACTTTCTATATATTGGGGAGTAGAATGAAGAAGTTGTCAACTTTGGGGTACACTTTTGTCATTAACCCTTAATTTTTTAAAAAGAAAAAAATATTTAGTAGGGGTATAATGGTTTAAATAAAATATGGAACCAAAATAATTGGTTTGTACTTGAATATTTAGTAGGGGTATAATTGGTTTAAGCAAATATTCAAAAACAAAAATATTCAAAAAAAATTAAATATTAAATCAAAATAAATGTGTCTTGTGTTATATATATATATATATAAGAATTTAATGTTTGACCCACTGTCCCTTCGGTCAGCGTAATCCAAATAAGCCTATATAAAGTCATAGGTGCAATTCTTGTTTGAAACAACGGGAACGAAGTAAGCTCTTCCCTTTTCATTGATCTTCCTCTGTGTATTATTAGTATATTTTAACTTTTAGAATGAAAAAACTTGCCGTGGGAACGGGATCAGTGTGCGGCGCGGCGGCATTGGTGTTGGGTACGCGGAGCTCCGGTAAGTGGGAGAAGGCGGCTGCCATATTGAAGGAGCTGGATGAGAAGTGTGGGACACATATAGGTAAGCTCCGGCAAGTCGCCGACGACATGCTTGTCGAGATGCACGCAGGACTCGCCTCCGAAGGCGGAAGCAAGCTCAAGATGCTTATTAGCTACGTCAATAATCTCCCCACCGGGCAAATATTTATTTACTTTTATGTGTTATTTAGTATTTTTTACGCAAAACATGTTGTACCTCCCTTCAGGTGCTTATGCTTTTTCTATCCGATACACACACGTGCGTCTATGAATATATATTTTTGGTTTTTAGTTTTTTAATTTGTTTTCTATATACAAGGTTTCATATATTTTATTTAATAATTCATTAAAGAGATAATTTAAAAACTTGATTTTTTTATTGATTTAAAGTGAAATTCAAATCATTTATCCAAATTTTATAAAATATTGGCTTCAAGGTATTTTTGACCTTGTGTTGTTATCACTTTTAGACATTGAACGTTGAAATAAAAACTTTTTGAAATTGAACCTCAATGTTCGTACATTTTTTGAAATTAAATATTCCAATGAGTTCAATTTCAATTTTGGCCAGAGGAAAAGTAAAAATGTAATTTTACATCACTTAATGCCCCTTTAAAAATTTGGATCGCCGGAAAAATTTGAATATTCCGGCCAAAATTGAAATTGAACTCGTCAGAAGGTTTAATTTCAAAAAATATACGAACATTGAGGTTCGATTTAAATTTTTTTTTTTTTTTTTCAGGTTCAATGTCTTAAAAGTGATAACAATGGTCAAAAATACTTTTAAGCCTAAAATATTTTGTCTTACTTTCCCTGCTATTCACACGTACATTAAACTCAAGTAGGCAGGCTTTTTTTTCAAACGATGATACGGTCTGGTGGCCGAGAATGATGCTCTGTCGGCAAGAGTTTTGTGCACTATGTACTACCTTTTCTTTGTGATAATTTTGTAGTTACAGTCCTATTAAGCCATTGAATGGATAGTTTTGGGCATATATGTGTTTCTAGTTTCTACCTAATGAAATGGATTATAGATGGTTATCATTGAAAGCCCTTGATTTGTAACTCTAGGGATGAGAAAGGATTATTCTACGCACTGGACCTTGGTGGCACAAACTTCCATGTTCTTCGTCTACAGCTAGGTGGGAAAGAAAACCATGTTGTTAAACAAGAATCTGATGAAGTTTTGATTCCCCGAGATTTGATGTTAGGGACATCTGACGTGAGTACCTTTCAGCCAATATCTCAAATAATTTCTCAAGCTTAAACAGATTCAACTTTATGCGTTCAAGGTTTCACATAATGATATTTTTCAGGAATTATTTTATTTTATTGCTTCGGCGCTTGCAAAATTTGTCGCTACGGAAGGTGACGGCTGTCGTTTTTCACCTGGTAAACAAAGAGAACTAGGTTTCACTTTTTCATTTCCAGTTAAGCAGCTGTCGATTGCGTTGGGGACTCTCATGAAATGGACAAAAGGCTTTTCTGTAAAAGATGCGGTTAGTCTCCTTTTACCTTCACTTTTTTGTGTATACTGTCTAAATTTTGTTTTAGGTGTATTTAATCACCAACATTAGTTCTTAATTTTTGATTAATTGGACTCAAATATTGAAAGCTTAGATGATATCCCTCTTTCTTGTTCTTTAAGGTTTCTTCTAACTTGTGTTTTTTTTTTTTTTTTTTTTTCATCGGTTTGGGATATAGGTTGGACAAGATGTTGTTGGGGAGCTGACAAAAGCATTGGAAAGAGTAGGTCTTGATATGCGTGTGATTGCTTTGGTTAGTTGCCAAGTCTTGAATTCTCAATCCGACATCTCTGACAGGGCATCCTTTTCTGTATGTGATCAACAATTTTCAGGGACCTGGAATTAATTTTATTTGAAATGCAGGTTAATGATACCGTTGGAACTCTAGCTAGAGGTAGATACCTTAACCGAGATGTCATTGCTGCCGTGATATTGGGTACTGGAACTAATGCAGCATACTTAGAGCGAGTCCAAGCAATACCTAAGTGGCAAGGCCTTGTGCCCAAGTCCGGAGAGATGGTTAGTTGTTTTCCCAAGTTTTAGCTATAAAATGTTATTAAATCAGATCAGGGCTGGTAGTAAGTTCATTTCTTTTGAACTCTCTGGTTGGGCTTCAGATCTTTGTTTGATCAAGTTGGAATTTACGTTTATGTGGAACTTAATAGTTGATTAATTTATAAGGTTATCAATACGGAATGGGGTAACTTCTACACGTCACATCTTCCGCTAACAGATTATGATCAAGCTCTGGATGTTGAGAGTGTAAACCCCGGTGACCAGGTCTCTACATTGCTTATAGTCGTTCAAACTACATGATATTATTTCTGTAGATGGACGATCGAGTTGATACAAATCTGACATTCATATATAAACTTGCTGCAACAGATCTTTGAGAAGACTATTTCAGGCATGTATTTGTCGGAATTTACAAAATTTGACAAACATTAATTGTTGAGTTTGTGACAAAATTAATGACATAAATAATTAGAATTAATAGTTGATGTCAAAAGGAAATTTGTAGAGCTCTATGAGAGGTTTCTAACGATTCAAAAATCAAATAATTCTATTAAGAATTAAGAGAGAAATGATGTTTCAAAGTGGATGTGTTAGAAAGCATTTATGAACAAAATAAAGTACATTAAATGCTTTGTCCTACATTGAATGCACTATAAACTATTCACTAGTTTATAAGTATGTATATATCAAGTACTTCCAAATGAAACGTAAAGTGAATGCAAGACATGGAAAGCCAAAGTAATTGTTTGGTTCGCAGCACTCGCCTTGAGTAACGGATCGGATCAGTTTTGACTCGTAGTACTGGTTGAATGCAGAAAGGTACCTTATACTAAAAGGCATGTACAGGAAATGCCACTATTATTTTTTTATTATTATTTTCTATAGCAAAATTAATGAAGAAGTGTGTCTCTTCATGGCCAAAGGACGCAACTCCTCGGATCAATTTTGGTTCGCAACACTGGTTGAATGCAGAAATGTGTCTTATACTAAAAGGCATGTATAGAAAATGCCACTACTATTTTATTATTATTATTTTTTGTAGCAAAATTAATGAAGAAGTGTGTCTTTTCATGGCCAAATGACACAACTCCTCGAATCAGTTTTGGTTTGCAGCACTGGTTGAATGCAGAAATGTGTCTTATACTAAAAGGCATGTACAGAAAATGCCACTATTATTTTTTTATTATTATTTTTTGTAGCAAAATTAATGAAGAAATCCGTCTCTTCATGGCCAAATGATACAACTCTTTTTGTTTGCTGAATCAATGTAACTAGTGAATAAATCAATACAACTATTCACTTACTATAAATAGCATTGCCAGCATCCTTTCTTCATTACTTCAATTTGAAGTTTAATTCTCTCTGCATTCTCACCATAAATATTCTACAAATATAGTTTTTGATTAATTAGTAAATCTGTATTTCTAAATAATATAATATATTATATTATGGTGCCTATTTTATCTTGAGAGACATTTCGTCAGACTTCGTGCAACATTTTGTGGAGGACAAAAATTGTCTTAAAGAAAGAGTGACCATCGACTTAGGCCATCTAACCAAAGTTCATTTTGCAGTAGTTCAAGTTCTACGCAAGTTCTCAAATAGTAGATTTCCAACAATCTTGAGATAATTTTTTTCTACTAATAATTCTTGTGAAGAAAGAAAGTGGCTGATCACGATTCAAACAACAGTATATTCAAGAAGGAAAGATTTGATGGCAATTTCTTTAGACGTTGGATGGAGAAGATGTACTTCTATCTTCGACAGCATAGAATGACATACGTTTTGGAAAGTTCAAAACCAGAATATGCAAACAAGGAGACACCAACGAAGGAGGAATCTGATGCACTACTCAAGTGGGAGGATGATGACTTCATGTGCAAATGAACGATTTTGAATGGGATGGTAAACTCCCTTTATGACGTATATGAACAAAAGTTCACCGACAAAACAGAAAAGAAATTATGTGACGATATCAACATCAAATAAAAAGTTGATTATACCGGCAATCGAAAATTCCTGATAACAAATATGTATGAATTTACTATGATTGATAATAAATCATTATTGCCACATGTTTATGAACTATAACTCATAATGAATCAAGTTATTGCTGAAGGACATATGCTTGATGAGGCCTTTCAAGTTTTTACAATTATTTCAAAATTACCAATAAGTTGGAAAGAAACTAGGAAGGAACTCAAACAAAAAAAGGAAGCAATGTCCATGCAAGACTTGATACAATATTTTCAAATTGAGGAGAATTCCAAAAAAATTGTTAAGGTACAAATAGATGAGAAATCCTCTAAAGTTATGGTTGCAGAAAATTCCAAAAACAGGAGCAAGAAAATGAAGTACGAAGAGACAGACGGAGATTCTGAAAAGAAGTATCCGTCTAAGAGAAATTGTGTAGTGAGAAAGCCACGGGTTGTTGCTGGGAATGCGGCAAAACAGGTCACTACAAAGAAGATTGTCGTGCTCCAAACATAAAGCAAGGAAATCATACAAATATAGTTGAAAATATGAATTTTGTTTTAATGATTTCCGAGGCAAACTTAATTGAAGATGACTTGGCTTGGTGGATTGATTCGGGTGCCACCAAACACATTTTTAGGAACAAGAATATGTTCAAAACTTATGAGGCAGTGAAAGATCAAGATCTTTTCATGAGAAATGCTTCAAAGGCTCAAGTTTTGAGCAAGGGCAATGTGGTAATCCAACTATCATCTATAAAGTCTTTCATGCTAAATGATGTACTTCATGTGCCCGAAATTAAAAAGAATTTAATTTCTGTTATTATATTGAACAAACATGGCTTTAAGCTATTATTTGAATATGACAATATTGTAATCTCAAAGGGAGACACTTATGTTAAGAAAGTATATGTCTCCAATGGAATATATAAACTGAACACAATCAATGAAAGTAGTTCGTTTGCTTATATTGTTACTTTTTTGAATGTTTGACATGCTATATTAGGACATGTTGCTATATTAGGACATGTTAATTTTTGTAGTATAAAATCTATGTGCAATTTAAATTTACTTCCTCAAATAATTTTTTTTAAATTGCATGAAAAATGTCATATTTGCATTAAATCTAAAATTATCAAGAAACCATTTAAAAATGTAGAAAGAAGTATAAAATTGCTAGAACTTATACATTCTGATTTATGTGAATTAAATAGCATATTGACTAATGGTGGTAAAAGATAATTCATTACTTTTATTGATGATTGCTCACGATATACTTATGTTTATTTGCTAAAAACTAGGGATGAAACTTTGGAGAAATTCAAAGTATTCAAGGCTGAGGTTGAAAATCAATTGGGTCAAAGAATTAAAATTCTTAGATTTAATAGGGGTGGTGAATATTTTGAGTATAATGATTTTTGTAAAACTCATGGTATTATTCACCAAACTTCAGCACTTTATTGTCCATCTCAGAATGGAGTAACTGAAAGAAAGAATAAGACCTTAACTGAAATGGAAAATATTATGTTAATTACTTCTAATATGTCTAAAAATTTATGGGGAGAAGCAATAATGACTGCTTGTTATATTCAAAATAGAATATCACATAAAATGACTAATATCTCTCCCTATGAATATTGGAAAAAGAGAAAACATTCTCTTGATTACTTAAGAGTATGGGGATGTAGAGTATTAGTGAGGCTTGTTGATCCAAAAATGCCTAAATTAGGTCACAAGGCTGTTGAATGTGTATTCCTTGGTTATGCTGTTCATAGCAAAGCATATAGATTTTTGACAATGGAATCAACTGAGACCATTAGAGAAGACATTATAATTGAATCTAGAGATGCAAAATTTTATGAAAATTCTTTCTTTAGAAAAAGTAAAACGGATGACATTGAAATAGATGATCAAGATAAACTTCATCCAAATCAAGAAATTGAGGAAGATGAGGAGCCAAGGAAAAGTAAAAGAACTAGAATTGAAAAGACCTATAGTGATGACTTCTACATGTATTTAGTAGAAGGTGATTTAACTAACACCACACTTTCTTATGCTTACAATATTGATATATATTCTGAATGAGGCACAAAAAGAGATCCAGTAACATATAGAGAGGCAATGACTTCTAGGGACTCTAATTTCTGGCAAGAAGCCATTAACAATAAAATGAATTCTATTTTAGCGAATAATATATGGACATTAGTAGACTTACCTCTTAGTTGTAAACCCATTTGATGTAAATAGATATTCAAGAAAAAGTTAAGAACTGATGTATCAATTGATAAGTTTAAAGTAAGACTTGTGACCAAAGGGTTTAAACAAAATGAATGTATTGATTATTTTGATATCTATGCTCCGATAGCTAGAATTAGTATCATTAGAATACTAATTGATTTATCATCAATATATAAATTGTTTATTCATCAAATGGATGTTAAAATTGTTTTTCTAAATGGAGTTTTAGAAGAAGAAGTTTACATTGATCAACCTAAAGGGTTTGTTTTGAAAGGGTAAGAAAATAAAGTATGTAGACTAATTAAGTCTTTATATGGCCTAAAACAAGCTCCAAAACAATAGCATGAGAAATTTGATGAAAATATCATTGCAAATGGTTTTAGAATAAATAAATCTGATAAATGTGTTTATTCTAAATTTAATAAGCATGATGGTGTTATTATTTGTTTATATGTTGATGATATGTTAATTTTTGATACTAACATGAACTTTGTTAATGAAACCAAGAAATTTTTATCATCATGTTTTGATATGAAAAATATGGGATAGGCAAATGTAATTTTGGATATCAAAATTATGAATTCTACAAATATGATCTCTTTAACACAATCTCATTCCATTGAGAAACTGTTAAAGAAGTACGGTCATAAAAATTGTAGTACTGTCTCTACTCTGTATGATCATTCGGTTAAACTTAAACCAAATGAAGGAAAATGTATAAAACAATTATAGTATGCTAGTGTTATTGGCAGTCTAATGTATGCAATGCATTATACTAAACCTGATATAGCTTTTGCAGTTAGAATGTTGAGTCGGTTCACTCACAATCCTGGACAAATCCATTGGGATGCAGTTTCAAAAGTATTAAGATACTTGAAAGGAATTAAAGATTATGCATTAAACTAATATGAATATCTTGCTTCTATAGAAAGATATACAGATACTAATTGAATATCGGATACGAAAGATGAAAAGTGTAAGAATGTATATGTCTTCACATTGGGTGGAGGTGTTGTTTCTTGGGCATCCAAGAAACAAACAATCATAACTCGTTCAACAATGGAAGCAGAATTTGTTGCATTGGATTTGATAGTCCAAGAAGCTGAATGACTTAGAAACTTATTATTAGAGATTCCTCTATGGTCTAAGCCAATGGCAGCTATAGCAATATTTTGTGATAATAAAACTACATTATCAATGGCTTATAATATGTCATATAATGGAAGATCAAGGCATATAAGTATAAGACATGGATATGTTAAGGAACAAAGAACCAAATGAAACATATCATTGATCTTTATGAGGTCCAAACAAAATTTGACAGATCCTTTTACAAAATGTCTAGGCAGGAATGTTGTTTGGAAAACCTCAAGGGAGATAGGCTAAAACTTTTGAAATGAGAGATAACCTACAAAAGGAACCCAATTAGTAATAAACTAAAAATCTTATATCTAATTCAATGGACAAATTTTTGTAGTTATAACTAAGTTATGCACTTAAAATACTAAAATAAAGTATATTAAATTATCTTCATTATAATTTTCATCTCAAAGGAAAGTGCATGTTTGTATGGGAAATAAAAAGATGATAGGATAAATTCCTTTAATGAATCTTCGTCCAAATTGAGAATATAGCTCATACAAATATATTTATAAAGATTTACCTATATAAGAAAGGGAAGCGGAGGCTGCTTCTGCGAGATTTAAAAGTTTATTTCTAAGATTTCTTATGAAAAACCTAAGATACACACATGGGCTTAAATGTGTGGGTATTCTTGAAAAACTGTATGTGATATAACATATGTTTAATACCACTGATTATCATATACGAATTATAATTCAAAACTTAGTTTATTATGCATTTAGACAATTTGGGAAGATTAAACTACGTAAGGTTCAATTCGAAAAACACATATACTTATGTATGTTATATCAAATGTATAGAATATAAAATTCAAAGAAGTTCAAGAAACTTTGCAAATGGGGGGAAATTGTTGGAATTTACAAAGTTTGACAAATATTAATTGCTGGGTTTGTGACAAAATTAATGTCATAAATAATTAAAATTAATAGTTGATGTCAAAAGAAAATTTGTTGAACTCTATGAGAGGTTTCCAACGATTCAAGAATCAAAGAATTTTATTAAGAATTGAGAGAGAAATGATGTTTCAAAGTGGGTGTGTTAGAAAGCATTTATAAACAAAATAAAGTACATTAAATACTTTGTTCCACATTGGATGCATTATAAATTATTTACTAGTTTATAAGTATGTATGCATCAAGTACTTTCAAATGAAAAGTAAAGGGACTGCAAGACATGAGCGTCAAGGGCGCAATTGGAGATTTTAGGCGCACTTCGCATCATCGTTAGGAGACCTCGCCCCGAGCAATGAATCGGATCAGTTTTTGTTCGCAACACTAGTTAAATGCAAAAAGGTGCCTTATACTAAAAGGCATGTACAGAAAGGTGCCTTATACTAATCCGCAACTCCGGCGGTGCGGTGCCCCCGCACCGTCTACGAACAGATTACATTTTGATGCCTATTTTAACTTAGAGACATTTCGTCATACTCGTGCAGCATTTTGTGGAGGACAAAAATTATCTCAAGGAAAGAGTGACTATTACTCGACTTAGACCATTTAACCAAAATTCATTTTGCATCAGTTCAATTTCTACACAAGTTATCAAACAGCAAATTTCTAATAATATTTGGGAGAAATTGTTCGAAGAGTCTTGTGCAGGATGGCTGAAGAAGCAGACTTTTTTGGTAAGCCTCCATTTATATTAAGGTAGAGAGTTATCTTTTTAGGCTGTCCGCGCAAGCCTTTAACTAACTTCTTAATTTGTGCTTTCATTGGCTTTTCCCTTAATTTGATTTGAGTAAAAGTCATTTATGATTTGTACATGAATTGGTAAACGTGCAGCACTCCAGACACGTCTGCAATGCATCATGACACATCTCCTGATCTCAACGTGGTTGGAAG
>JAUMHB010027218.1:0-23278 GCA_032359685.1 Pittosporum tobira
CCTAATATTGGCTTCTCAATATCTTTAGTTGTTATCTGACGACCAGATTTCCACGAGATTTGGAGGTGGAAATTTGGAGGCGTCACAATCCTTAAATTCTAAATTAACTTAATTACCAAAACAACTAACAAACTTTACTATTTTTTGTATTTAAACTAACCATTTATTTTCTTTTCAGAAATACCATTGAACTATATAAAAACCTTTTAAAAATAACATTTTATGAGCCAAATGGCTGACCATATATAAAACCTTTTACAAACCTTTCAAAATTGATATAAAAGTACTCCTATTTTAGTTTTATATTATGGTCAGCCATTGACTCATAAAATGTTTATTTTGAAAGATTTTTTTTGTATAGTTCAATGGTATTTCTGAAAAAAAAATAAATGGTTCGTTTAAATGCAAAAAATAATAATGTTGGTTGATTTTTTTGGCAATTAAGTCTTCTAAATCCCAAAGAAAATTTAAATTCCTCAAGAATCATTCCTTATAATCCTAACATTATAAATCTCAAGAAAATAATTTTGTAAATTTTTATTTTGTGTCACACGGATATATGATGGTAGGTTTTGTTTATAGGTGATGGGGATCATCCTAAATTAGGGTTAGAGTTTCCACCTTGGCCATAATTAGGGCAACATGGCATTCCACGTGGCAGCCCAACGTTCACGTGGCAGATCAACTGATCGGCTATTCTTAAGGCTCGGAGACCCGCCTCGGCCAAAGAAGGATAGGCCCCAGCATCAGCATCCAGAAAGCACAAGCTCGACCAATCAACCTCTGAGGGGTTCTGTACCCGTATCTATTCGCCCAGACCATCGCCGTGGAGAACTCCCAAACTATGCTTCTTCAGCCCAGGCCTTCCTAGGTAGCTGATCCACTATGCCCCATAGACCGAGCCAGGCCTTGCCTGGTCCGGGCCCAACAGTCGAAGGCCATAAAACAAGTTCCTAGGCGGTGTCCAATCAACTACCTAACCTAGCAGCCCTGTCAACTCAAAAGAAGCGTGCCATACCTGCTGTCAACTCATAGCAGGCGCACCATGCCTACTTTATTGGGCTGTGGGCTAAGGCAAGCTCTACAAATACTGTCTCATTTGCACAAATGACGGGATTTCCGCTCTGAACACAGAAGAGCCAATACTCTGTAGAAATATTGGTAAACTCACCGGAGCAAAGCCTCTCTCAAAATACACCAGTAAACCCCACCCTCTCCTACTTAACATTCAGATTATAATCTTAATCTCAACTAACTTAAGCATCAGAGAGGGGAACGAGGGAACAAACCCCTCGTGTTGCTCATGTTTCTGGTAAACTCGTTCCTAGCAACGTGTGCACTTACTCCCGCCTATGTGTGCCCAGTTAGAAATGAGATTTGGACTTAGTCAAAGGTCAGAGTGGTCATAATAACTGACCTCATCCAACTTTAAAGAGAGATGCTTCTCCCTCCCAGTGGCCTCCGCAGCGGCCCTGATAGTGCTCTCCTTGGCTTCCTTCAGCTGTTGCTTCAGGTTGGCGGCCTCTTGAGCGGCCCTGCTAGTGGCTTCCACCTCGGTGCTGGCCCCCTTCACAGCTCCCATAATCCAGCTCATTACCTGCAACAACAAACTAGACGGCATCACAAAAACACAAAACAAACAGAAATGTTGGAAATATAGGAACAACGAAGGCATACTTGGACCATCTAGAAGGCGGCGTTTATGGCGCACTCAGGGTAGGCGGTCGAGCTGATCTCCCTATGGTCCCCATCCAAAAGAAGATTCCTCAGCAGGGCTCTCATCACCGCCTTCTCCGGATTGCCATCTAGCACCAAGCTCCCAGTAGGAACTGACCAGACATTCACCAGGTCGGCCCTGTCAGCAAACTTCTGCTTATTTTGAGAATCGGCCTGGCCCTCGCCCTTTGTAGGCCTCTTCTTGTGGGCCCCTTCGTAGAAGACACCACAGGCTTCCCCCTGTAGGTCGCCTCTTTGGTCGATTGCCATTGACTTTCCTTTGTCAGTCGGCCCCTCCACTTGAACAGGACCGCTAGCAGGAGCTTTAGGGCTGGTCGTGGCTTGATCACCACCCCAGTAGAGCTCAGCCTTTTTGGAGAAGCCTGAGCGGCCTCCCCCGAGGCCTGCCTAAAAGCCGCCGCCTTGAACTTCTTTTAGGCCATCTGTCTGGCTCGAGCAAACATCTCGTCGACACCTGCAAAATACGAAGACGATGTCAGACAACTGGACCGGGCAGAAAAATAATACTAAAGCAAAAAGGAAAGGGTCCCTAAACCTGCATCCATGCTCTCGCAGCCAAGTGTTGTTTTTGGTCACGAAGTACGGCCAGGGGCTCTCCGCCTTGCCTATGCTGGTGAACAAATTGTATTCTTCCAGTGCCCTCCCGGCTAATTGCACCAACTAGTGGTATATCACCTTGCACGTCCTTCTCCACTCGAGTAGACCCATCAGATCGGCCCCTGCGATGAAGAACCACTTCGACTTCCATTTCTTGTGCTTCGATGCTGGGGCGATCCACTTTGTCCTCCTAGGTTTCTTGTTAATGGACCAGAAGGAGGCCTTCGACCAGGCTACTGAGAAGGTGTGCCAGAAGTAATTAGCTTGGGCCTCCATGCCCATGCGGCAGCATTGGGCTAAGAAACCCATGATCTGAACATAAGAATTGGGGGTCAGCTGGCCGATGCCAACCCCCAACAAGGTCAAGAGATCATGGATGAAGGGGTAGACGGGGAACCTAAGTCCTCCCCTCATATGGTGTTCGTTAACCCCTACCCAGATCCCTTCCGGCCTACTGTGGATGTACTCTCCCCTTGGGAGTCTAACCCCGTACTCCTCTGAGATCTGGCACTTCTCAATAATTACCTCCAATCGGTGACGAGTCAACAAACTATGCATATTGTAGTCCGGATGGCTGACCCGGTCTTCTTACTCCGCCTCTCCTCCGAGGTCCTCAACTTCATCTCCGGAGCCACTCTCTGACTCAGCCTCCCCGCTGTTCACCTCACTTAGACTTGCCTCATCTCCAGCTAAGTCCCTCGGTGGAACTACCACCCTGCCGCTCAGCCCTGCTGCCTCTTACACACGAGAGCCACCAACGTCCGCAACGACAGACTCTATAACCATTGCCTCCTTTTCCTCAACTACATTAACTACCTCAAAGATCCTATCTTGGGCCATCTAATAGGGTCTAAATGTAGCTAAAATTGGAAAGAGTGAGAGTCGAAGGATGGCTTACTTGGTAAAAACTTAGAAGTTTTAAGGATTCTCGACGATGCAGTATTTCTCCAGCAAAAGGCAGTCCAGATTTTGGTAAAGGCAAAGTGAGAAATGGGGGCACTCCACCCCTTTTTATAGACACCTCAATCCAATGATTGGGGTTCCCCCTTGAAGATCTAACAGCTATCAAACGACAGTCGTGTTCGCATCAGAAGACATGCAAAACAATGTCTCATTAAATGTTCGAAAAAGGCGTACACACACTGACAAAAATTCAAAAACCAAGCTCCCCCGAGCTGCCTGGGTCCCGACCCTATGCAAGCATGGTGAAATTTCCACCTCAGATACTCGAGGAACGATTGGACTCGGAACCCACCGGCACACTAAAGTATCCCGCCGGGCAGGGGGCATTGATGGAGATCGTCCCAAATTAGGGTTAGGGTTTTCACCTTGGCCCTAATTAGGGTAATGTGGCATCCCACGTGGTAACCCAACACTCGCGTGGCAGATCAACTGATCGACCATCCTCAAGGATTAGCCCCAACACTCGACATCTAGAAAGCACAAGCTTGGCCAATCAGCCTCCGAGGGGTTCTGCACCCGCATCTGTCCACCCAGACCATCACCGTCGGGAACTTCTAAGCTCTGTGTCTTTAGTCCAGGCCTTCCCAGGTAGCGGATCCACTCCGCCCCATCGACCGGACCCAGCCCTGCCTGGTCTAGGCCCAGCAGCCGAAGGCCATAAAATAAGTTCTCAGGCGGTGTCCAATTAGCCGCCTAACCCAGTAGCCCTGTCAACTCAAAGGAGGCTCACAATACCTGTTGTTAACTCACAGCAGGTGCACCATGCCTACTTTATCGAGCTGCGGGCCAAGGTAAGCTTTACAAATACAGCCTTATTTGTACAAATGATGAGATTCCTACTCTGAACACATAAGAGCCAATACTCTACAGAAATATCGGTAAACTCACCGGAGCAAATCATCTCTCAAAATACACCGGTAAACCCCACCATCTCCTACTTAACATTTAGATTACAGCCTTAATCTTAACTAACTTAAGCATCAGAGAGGTGAACGAGGGAACAAGCCGAGGGGTTCCCACCGACATGTGCACTTGCTCCCACTAACATGTGCCCAGTTGAAAACGAGGTTTGGACTTGGTCAAAGGTTAGAGTGGTCAACAATAGGTTAGTTAAAAAGTTGAAGAGACTATTATACTCTTATTATAAGCTTCTGACTTAATTATGTATTAGCGCGATCTTATATGGAGCACAAACTAGAAAGAAGATCGCGAAGGATGAAGCTTTAGAGCTATTCTAAGGAGAAAAGGATGAAACATTAGAGCTTTTCTCTTTACTTTCTATACTCTGTCCCACATTGGTTAAGAATAAAAATCATAATGGCCTTATGTGAGAACCAAAATTTTTGTAATTTAATAATACGATAATGAAATGTAAATTTTGATAATAATGAAAAGATGTCTTATAAATGTTTATTATTTTGATGATAGTTATATGAAAATTTTAATGTGAAAAAAAAAGAGGCTAAGTTCGAAAAATTTTCGATAAATTGTTTTGAGACACGCTTCGAGGTAAACCCTAGCGCTAATGATCTTGCTTTCTATTGAGCCAATTAAATGACCTAATGAAGTAAATGAATTTACCATTTAAGTGTTGAGACCAACCAGTAAAAGTATAGACTTACAAATAGAAAGTTAGGCCAAGAAAGTTGCAAACCCAACCCAAACTTTGTTGGCCAAAAAAGGGGATCTAAAAGGAAAGCCAAAGGGTCAGCCTTGGGGGATGCTGACTCTTAGATGTGCATATGGTCTATATATATGTATATATATATCTTAGAAGGAGGATAAAAGCTTCTTGAAGAAGCGTTGCTGGGTGTCTAAGTCTCCATGGTGTTAAGTGTTGAGTTTTTGTGGTATCTTGAGAAGAGAAGAAAAAATATCTAAACTACTCCCTCTTGACTTCAGCTGAGCTATAGAGAGGGGAGAAGGGAGTTCACTTTGCTTCATTGCACTTAGAGAGAAAAGAGAGAGCTTTTAGAGAGGGAAAGAGAAGAAGTTCAAGAACAGCTAAAAATCTTATAATTTCTTGTGAGATCAAGCTTCTATATCTACTTATACATACTCTAAGCAAGCAAAAAAGACATAAAAGTCACTTAACTCACACCATAAAGGATCACATGTTAAAGATTGGTAAGGAGGAATTCATGCAAGGTAAGTTAGGGTGGTTAAAGGACTAGATCCATCCCTTGTTCATCCATTTTGCAAGTAAGATATAAGTTTCAGCCATTTTATATTTTCACTTGGTCAAGATAACCTTGTTATCACTTAATTAGAGTATATTTGATAGAGTAGTGGTTGAATATGAGTTTAAGCATTCTTACCTATTGATAAAGATAGATATGTTGCATGGTGGAGGATGAGAATAGCATGTTGGTGCTTGTGTTGGAATCAAATTATTTTTAAAGAATTATGTACATGTGAACCTTGTGATGCTTAGTAGACATGCTAGATAGGCTAAGTAAAGATATTAGGTTGATAGTATATGTTTATGATGGTCTTAAGTTGGCTTAAGATGAGAAAGAGCTATGTATGCATGATTCTCGATGACCTAGGCAACTCAGAAATGATAACTTCCATTGTAAAATATGTATAAATAATCTATACATGTGTTTTGAACAAAACATTTTCGTGGTCAAAGATAACTTGATGAAGAAGTTATTTTCAGTAGGAATTGTGTAAATACGGTATTTTGATATTTTTTCCGGGTTTTTGAAAAACTATCTAGAAGCAAATTAAGATTATGGAAAAACCCTAATTCTGGACCAATTTCGGCAATCTACCTAAAATAGCCTACACAAAAATAAATAATGAAATTTTTTTTGTTCAAAATTGGTTAAGTCCTATGTACTTTTCTCAAAATAATTACTCAATTTGGAATTTTCTTCTATTTTATAAAAATATTTGAAGCAGGCCGTTGCAAGACACTACAGAAACAATTTTCTGCAAAAACTTTCAAGATTCAAAATGTTATAACTTTTTTCATACGGAATCATAATTAGATTATTTTTATGTCTAAATGAAGATATGGGAGTCTGGTTTTTGAGTTGACCAAGATTATAGCTATAAAATTTCCATAGCTAAAGTTGCGAGTCTGTTATTGTTACTGGTGCAGTAAGTTAAAATAGAGTATTAATAAAATAAAATATTAAGGAAGATAAAAAGGTTTAGAATCCTTTAAGATACTGATTAGAGACCTTTTTGATGATTAAGGACATATTTAAGAGGCAAAGAAGTTTTTTGAGTGAACGAATATGTCGATTTCCAAGGCAAGTACACTTCCTACTCTAACTTTTACGTGTAATTATTTTAAAATGGTTACTCTGCATGTTTTTAAAATGAAGGATTTGCATAAATTTTACATTACTTGTGCATGCATGAAAGTTTAAATAAAATTTTAAAGAAGGTTTGAGTATTGCCTCTGGAGGTTTACCCGTTTAACCAGGATCCCATGGGAGTGAGTCCTATGGCGCATGATGAAATTGCTCTGCTTTTGCATTGTGTACAATGAAATTGCTCTGCTTTTGTGTTGTGTACAATCGCTGGAGGTTAGTACCCATTTGGTCTTTACTTCGTGTTAAGACTAAGAGGGGAATGAAGGTAAAACTGGAGGTTAAGGCATACTCATTTTTGCATGATTTTATATTATTATTCTAATTAATTAAATGCTGAAATGAATTTATTTATAAAAGTTAAATTGTGAATAATTACATTTTATTTAGGATTGTACTTGCTGAGCCCTAGTAGCTCACTCTTTTAATCTTTTCTTCCATCTCAGCTAGGAACAAGCTAGGATTTACATCGAAAGACGAGGAGGGTCACATGCTTAGACGTACCGTGCGAAAAGTAGTAACTTTGGGGATTTTTGTCTAACCTGAAGGACTATTCTTTTGGATGTAAATTTGTTTAAATTTCCAAAGTTTGATTGTAATAATTAGTAATCTTTAAATTTCAACAAGAATGCATGGAATATATAAGTTTTGGATTGGCATGTTGTGGGAGGGATGATCGACTAGCCTCGATCATCTAAAGGATGGTTATTTGACACACGATTTTCATTAATGGAGGATGGAAGGGGAAATTGGGGCGTCACACCTTATATATGTCTTAATTCACTATTAAGAGTACTTAATAATATAAGTTTTTAGGTCAGATTTGTGGTAAATTAGTGACCTTGGGCCATGACCCGCCATAAGTTTGTGGTGTCACTTCAAACCTGAGGTTTAATTTGATTTGAGGATGTCAAAATTTTTAGTGGGAGAGATCGCAATACTTCATCCTACGTCGATTAAGAATGAAAGTAGTAATAATCTTATATATATTTTAACTCACTACTTCGTCCTACATCAATTAAGAATGAAAGTAGTAAGGTTATTTGATTTGTGTTTGGACTTGACGAGGATGTCAAATTTTTAAGTGGGAGAGATTGTAATACTTCATCCTACATCGATTAAGAATGAAAGTAGTGATAACCTTATAAAGGTTTTAACTCACTACTATGAGTATCTAATAACTTAAGTTTTTTTGGTCAAACATGTGGTGGACCGATGAACTTGATTGGTACTCTTATGCCAGTTTGTTTGAGCATAGATTGTTAGGTTGTAATTGGGCTTAAGGTTCTTACATTGTTGTGGCCCGTTCAAATTTGAATTTGCAACATTTGTAGTTCATGTGATATTGGCCAATGTAGTAGCTAGTCCTGAATGGTGACCTATCTAAAAATATTAATTACGATAATGTTCTAAAAAGGTTTTACTAAATTTATATTGACTTTAAAATTTTTGAAATTTACATATTTATATTTTGAGTATAATTGAATCTAAGTATCTACTGAACTTTTTCTGGAAAACAAAAACAAACGCTGCTCATGTCATTTTTTGAGCTACCCAAACTCTGAAACCTTACAGCACTTTAAATTTATACATTTTTCTTTTTAATTTTCTTGACAAACTGGTTCCCAAAAAAATTACAGTATGGCTTCAATAGTTGTTTACAAAGTTGACTTTCTCAAAACTAAACAATGTACACTAGATATTCATCATGTGGCATCAATGATGGCAATGTTCTTAACTTCATATTCTTGCCTCTTCACTTGACATTCTAATATGACTTGGCTCCCAGGTTGTGCTCGACAAGGACTTATTATAACTTCTGTGTTGAAGTTTCACATGTTCTGAATTTGTTAACAAGTCAGGGGAGAGATAAGTCACTTGTAACTAGATGGAACAGCTGCTGCTAAAATTGAACAGTTCACTGGTGGATATAGTTTGGAGGGATAGAAATGTCAGTCAAGTTAAATTGTTGGCCAAGTAATTGCTAAATCTTTGAAATATTAAAATTCATCACTTCAGAAAAAAGAAAAAAGAAATTAAGAAGCACGTGCGCGTGCACACACACACACACACACACACACACACACAAAAAGTCATCAATGTCTTGTAAAATTGGTAATATGTTCTCTTGTTTATTGATTAGTTGTTAGTTGTTTATTTATCTTGTAATAACAATATGTTAATAGTAGCCGGTTCACCAACGGCCACCATGCTCTTAAAAAACCCAAAGCCTTGATTAGTTCTCATTCGTTTGAGAATATTCAAAACTGTTTCATTCACCATATTTACCCACTTAGAATATCTGTAATTCATTTAGCTAATTAGTTAGTACAGTCTTTTTAGATGGCTCAGAAAGAAAAGTCATGTGACAAAAGACTACTACTCTCAGGCTTACCGAAGAGCGCACTACTTGGAAAGGACATGAACTATAAGATCACAGGAAAAAAACAAGTTTACAAACTTACTATGATCTATATAATTTCCATTATGAATAGAATACTATTTTATCTGAACAGATAAATAACAATTTTTAGGATTCAGATTCAGTGAAAAAATTTAATCATTTACTATTGGTCAATTATATAGGAACACGTTATATCTCTATATTAGGACTTGTAATCGTTGACATTCGATGTTTTCCATCTATTGATATATATTCTATGTAGTTGCCAATGGTTTTTTAAATTAACTAGGGAATTAGATTCAACAAAGTAACATAATAAATTACTATTGATCAATCATTTAGGAACATGTTTTATTTTTACAGCAAGAGTTGCAGTCGTTGATATTCAGCGTTTACTGTCTATTGATATGTATCAATCTAGTTTTTCATGTAACTGCAAATATTTTTTATATGTTTTTATGATTGACCAATGGTAAATAATCATGTTACTTCGTTGAATTCAGTTCCCTATTTTGGAAAAGGAGGACCATATGAATTAAAAAATGGATCAAGAGAACGGTTTAAATTAAGGATGGTCCAATAAGCGATGTTAGGTTCACGTAGGCAAGCAAAATGAGGTTAAAAAAATTGATGTTCACACGCCTTGAAATGGTATAAGAAGTCCATTCAAACACATGCATGCATACGAAGAATTTTTGCGAGTTGGGATGGTAGTTGTTGCTTGCATATTTGTCAACATGTTTATCTGCTCCGGAGGTGGCTATTGCTACTAGATTAATATTTTTACAAAGACTTTTAGATATTTTACATTAATTAATTAATTTTATTTTTTCCCCTAGTTGGGGGATTTTAACTAGAAAACATGGTTATTAGATCAAGATGTGACCACCAAGAGGTTTCCCAAATAACTTGTAGCTATAAGCTATTGACTTGTATGCCTATAAATACAAGGTTCCTATTGTCCTACCTTTATAAACAACATCAAACATTTTGCGATGTCTTCTTCAATCTCTCTCATTTTAGTTCTCTCTTCACTTTTCATATCTTCTCACTTTTACCTATCCGAGGCTCATAGCTCTACGCCATTGGAGACGGGTCTCTCGTGGAATTTTCATCATTCTAGCTGCCCAAAAGTGGAACATCTCATAAGGAAACATCTCAGGAAGGTCTTCAAGGAGGATATTGGCCAAGCAGCTGGGTTGCTTCGCCTCCATTTCCATGACTGTTTTGTTCAGGTGAAAACTCGGTGCTTGTTTGATAGCAACTTATTGAGCATTTCGAGATTTTGGAACTCAAATATAATAAATAAAAAAATCATGTAAAATGTATGTTTGAAAATTGAGTTTGCAGTTAAAGTCCAATTTTAACAAAAATTTAATCTGCAAACTAACTGAGTTTAATAAGCTCTCTAAGAAGCAAACCCTTAAACGTATGGTTAGGCTTATTCATTAGCTTCATTTTGTAGACAATGATTCTTAAGTATTTATTTAAGGAATTGATATTTTCACAAGCAAATCGGATATTTATGCAAGACTGCTAGCTTAATTCCATTGTTGTTCTATGGTGGACTTGTACGCAATTTCTTCCACATTGATTAAATTTGATAACTGGATTTTCATAAATTATAATTCAGTTGTAAAAATGGTGTAGGGATGTGATGGTTCAGTTTTGCTTGATGGATCGGCAAGTGGGCCAAGTGAACAAGACGCGCCACCAAATATTAGCCTCAGGAAGAAAGCGTTTGAGATCATTGAGGACCTTCGCGAGCTCGTGCACCATAAATGTGGAAGGGTTGTTTCATGTGCTGATATTACTGCCCTTGCTGCTCGTGATGCTGTTCATCTGGTAACCTGACTTATATGGTATTTTGACATATAATTTATCATCTCCAGAGACGAATTAACCACGCATATGATCCATACAGTTAAACTTTGGAGTCAATTTCCTATGTGGCATGTGAAAAGAAAATAGTCACTCAACTACTATGTTGGAGCATCTAAGTGATTACCAATTGAAAATAAGTTAAGTAGCTCATAGAGTCGCACTTAGAATGACAAAGTTTAATATGATAATAATGCTATGAACATTAACAAATACGCTAATAAATTGTACATAAACTGACGTATAAAATTATAATTAGTTATAATGACAGACATACTCTATATATAGTCAGGCATCTACTAATTATAGTTTGATATGTCAGTTTGTCCACATTTTATTAATGTATTTGTTAATGTTTATAACATTACTCTTAATTTAACATAGGTGAGAATTTTTAAATGACGAGTTGGGATATCAATATTCGGTCCATTTCCAAATGGTCAATTTATCTTATCAAGCTTATGGGAAACTGTTGAATTTATATAGCAGAAAGTTGCTTCGCTAAATATTTATCTATGTAACTCTCTAGTATATAGATAAAATATTTTCCTTTAGACAAGACGGGAGCAGATCAACTGACCATTTTGAACTTCACAAAATCCAGAACTATTTAAATCACAAAATTTTGAACAGTACATATGTTTGAAAACGGATAACCTGGTGTAGTCTCAAATTTGTTTCTTTGTTGGTGCAGTCAGGAGGACCAGACTACGAAGTCCCTTTGGGCAGACGAGATGGACTAAACTTTGCAACAAGAAATGCAACACTAGCCAACCTTCCTGCTCCATCAAGCAACACAAGTGCCCTTCTTGCCGCCCTTGCCAAGAAAAACCTTGATGCCACTGACGTTGTTGCCCTCTCCGGTGGCCACACCATCGGAATCAGCCACTGTAGCTCCTTCTCCGGCAGGCTCTATCCGTCCGAAGACCCAACCATGGAAGAGAACTTTGCCAAAAGCCTAAAGCGCAATTGCCCACCAAATTCCAACAACACGACTCCACAGGATATTAGAACACCGAACCTGTTTGATAACAATTATTACGTTGATCTGACGCTCCGACAAGGACTCTTTACTTCGGACCAAGATCTATTCACCGATAAAAGGACAAGGGAGATTGTTAAAAGCTTTGCTCTTGACCAGGAGCTGTTCTTTGAGAAGTTCGTACATGCGATGACCAAAATGGGACAGCTGAGCGTGTTGGCAGGCAGGCTTGGGGAAATTCGCGCGCATTGCTCGGTGAGGAATTCAGATAATCATTCATACTTGACGTCCTATGGGGTCGCTTATGATGATGAGGAGTCGAAGTCAGAATTAAGATGATGAAAATTGGTAATTAGAAGTGATGGTGGTACTATTTATGTTTGCCTTTTTTCTGTTTGTTTTTTGCTCTGAAGGGAATAAACCTTGCAAAATTTAGTACTATGTTCATTCTGTTTTATTTATGCTACTCTTCAGAACTATATTATAATCTGTAAAGTTTCGGTCATTGGAAACGTGGATGCCAAGCATGTAGAGTAATTTAGTGATCCATTGCCGAATATGAGTAGATTAACTCCACCAACGCCCTTTCGGCCGAGCGAAAAGTGCTCAGTACCCTTAAGTAAACTTTCAAGTTTTAGTATTGTGAATAGCGAAAATGGTTTTAGGAGAGCTCCCCCTTATGAGTTCAACAATAACTTGATTCCAGAATTAGTCGGGCCTAAAATGTCTAATGGACGCTTGGAGATTTAGACCAAAAAAAAATAGAAAGTAAATTTATTCCGGTTTGCAAAAGTGGTCCAATAAAATTTGAAAACTTTTATTATCATTTTTATCATTGTGGGATATTATTCATGTTATATAACTAGAGGACAAGTCATCATTTGAGATGACATATCACCTTGTATGAATCAGGTCCCACTCTCCGATAAGTCGGCGTGAGTTAAGGGATAATCCCTAGCCCTCTGGTCAGACATTGTTTATATTTGGGTTTTATATTTTATTTTGTGGGCCTTTAAAGCAATCTTCAAATTTTGATGATTAGGTTTTTCTTGTGTTTGGTATATACAGAGATGAGCGTGTACTATTTTTGTATTTATCGATGCCAGATTATCATCATGCCCTAATCGAACTAGGATTCTTATCACCTAAAACACAAACAACACAAGGGAAAATGATCTTGTCCTCATTTTCTATACTTAAGTCAGTAAAAAATAACAAGTAAGCATCAACAAAATAGTTTTAGGATTTATAAGATATCTTACGTACATCGGGATGATGTAGGGTTCATGTAGGATGCCTAGGTTATTTAGAGAGGAAGATGACTTATTAATTAGGTTTATTGAGTCCTGTACATAGATATCTTTACCTTAATCCATACCTGTAACTAATTTAACCACCTGTAGGACACCATTGTCGATTATTGTTTGGTCAGTCTGGCCTGAGCCTTAGTTGAGACTGAGGTTAACCTTTTATCCTTGCATGTTCTAGGTCACACTTCACCAATACCTGTTAGCTATAAGTTTACTAAAGTAGGGTTGTGCACAATGCATATATTTATGTCAGGAGTCCTGCATTTGTAACTGCTTTAGATATCATCTCACCGCCTTATCCAAAAATTGTTGACAATGCACAACATATACCTAGCTTGACGGACCTAGTTGATTGTGTATTGGATTACAAATAGAAAGGAATCAGTTTGGTTTTTAGGCACAATATAGGTGTCCAAAATAAGCATCAAGAAGTGCGTACCCCTTCATCTTAGAGCTTAGACAGAGTTTTCCAATTCTTGGCTCACTCACTACTTTCACCATTCATTGGATTAGTGAATGATGATCCAATTTATAACTAGGTCATTCGTATGGTGTAAACAAGTGATGGGGCCCTAGTTTGTAACCTATAGAGCATTTTTTAGGAGGGTCCCTTTTTTGGAGCCTGATAGGGTGATGTGCTTTTAGTCTCACCCCTTAGCAAATTGTGGGTGAACTTATTCTTTAAATCCTATTCCATCACCATCTTTATATATCACTACACTTGTTAGATAAATAATCATTTAGTAAATAAAAGTGTAAAATTACTTGATAATATCAATTGTAACTATGTGTAATAGTCCAACTATATATGTCGTAGATATGACTTATCACCTAGAAGTCATGAGTTATCAGAGCTCTATTGTATCTAATGTATGAGAATAATATAAATAATGGTAGCAATTGCAAAAGCTTTAATTGAGCACCAATTCATGTCTTTGATTTAGTATTAGATCAAACCTACCAATTTGTCATGCTTGACAATTCGGTAAATCTAGCATAATTTCTCTAGCTAGCTTTAACATCACAACAGAGTAATGCTCTGTTTGCATTACTATATAGTGATGTATTGGTCTTGCACCCATTTTATCTAGTGATGATCATAATTTTATGTTCTATTTTTTTTGATGATTTTAGCAAATATATGTGGATTTAACCTATTTCTTTGAAATTTGAAGTTTGTAATATATTTCATCTATTATGTGTAAAAGTCAAAAAATAGTTTGGCACTCCAATCAAACAATTCCAAATGGATTGGGGTGGTGAGTACTGAAAACGTTCTTCATTTTTCACTTTTCTTGGTATTCATCATCATATCGTCACCCACATCCTCATACACATGAATGTCGATATCATCATGTCACTGAAACTAGCCTAGCATTGTTAGCACATAAGCTCCTTAAAAATATTCACATTTTGCATTTGAAATAACTGTCCATTTATTCAATTGTACGCCAACCCCAATTATTAAAAATATTTCACATCTTTAAACCTTGTGAAAATTTTCTTTAGCTATATTAAAATTTTCTAAAGGCCTTAGGATGTTTATGCTACCATTCATTAGACCATCCAATAAGGATAAACTTCAATTTCATTCATGTGCTTGTGTCTTTTTTGGGTGTAAGACAAATCATTTAGGCTATCGATGCCTTGATCCTTCTAAAAAAAGAATATATATTGTGCGACATGTTAGAAATGATGAAACAAATTTTTTCTATATGAATCCGTTCTCGTCTTGTCCAACTCATATCCAAGAGTTAATGTTAAGACCACCACTACTGCCTTGGGGTTTGTAGAAAACAATTGTTCATTCTCCTTATTAGAGTATATGTGGGCTTATATTATATATGACCCAAAAGCCCATTAAGGTTTTTGTGTTAGCTTATGTAAGTCTGCATCTCCCTATACTTTAATGTGTGTGCAATATTAAATTTTCTCCTTTTCTATATTGTCTCCTTCCATTTTTCTACATTATTCACATGGTATTAGAGCTTTCTAAGCCTCTTCTTCTATGAAAATCCGTCCATAGTAGCTGTGTGTCTGTTATTCATCATTTTTTTCTTGAACATATTTTATTTGTCGCGTTTGACTATCATAATCGATTTTGATAAATATTCTAAATATACCATATTGTTCCTCTTTCCAAGACGACTCCATAGCCATCAAAATCGCTCCAATCGGAGCTCTAACACGCCCCGAGAAGATTATGCGCATGGACTTCACACGCCTAGTTCTGGTCTGATGTCATATGCCATCTATCTGCCACATGTCTACCACATCACTGCCATCTATTTGCCACATCATCTGCTTACATTAGCACTAGTATTCTTTTTTAAGGGGCCGATTTAGTCATTTTTTGGCCAAATTTTTACCAACCAAGATTGGTTCTTGACTAATTTAGGTGAGGTCTATCCATTTTTGAGGTCTATTTTGGCTAATTATTAACAGAAAGTGTTGTTCTAATTCAAAATTGCTCTATTTTTTGCATAAATTACTGTATTTTCATCTATTTTGCAATAATTATGGACAAAATTGATTATTCATCTCCTATTCTGACCATTCTTAATGGTTCCAATTATGTCCTATGGTCCCAAGCTATGAAGAGCTTCCTAAAAGGCAAGAAAATATGGCGATATGTTACCGGTGATATTAAATTTCCTGAGCAAGAAAAATATGAAACTACTTTCAAATTCCAGGATTATATTGAAGAATGGGATAGCAAGAGTCATCAAGCCATCACATGGTTCACGAATTAATCTATCGCGAAAATTATTATACAAATCAGATGATATGAAACTACAAAAAAAGTGTGGGATCTTTTGGCTACTTGATATACCACAACATCAATTTCAGATCATGAGAGCTATTGCAGAGCAGAAACAAAAGCCTAGTCAGTCCATCATCGAGTTTCTTTCTCAAATGAATTCATTATGGGAACAATTGGCATTATCTGAGCCAAAGTGGGAATGCACTAAAGATGTTGAGCATTACAAGACCTACTGAGACAAGTGGCGCCTTATACAGTTTTTAATAGCTCTTGACCAAGTTTTTGAGCCAGTTAGGGCTTTCCTGCTGCATCACATTCCATTACCATCAGTCGATGGTGCAGTTTCTACTGAGCTTATCTCTGAAAAAACTCGTCTTCGTGTTCTTAAAATGACTAGTAATATGTACTTTATCCACGGAATCTGTTCTTACTACTCATCATTCGACTTCTTCTTAGTCTTTTGGAATTCTTAGAGCTCCAAGTAGTGGGTCAGTGAAAGCTAATACAAGAAAGGCCATAACTTGTCACTATTTCCACAAGATATACCATATATATACAAATTGTTTTCAGCAGCAAATGGACAATAAAACTACAAGTTATTATCGTGTTGCTGCCACAACTAATGTTGATGCTGGTAGTGATCCTCCTACTACCATAGTTGTGAGTGATCTTAATTCCATTATCCAACAGGTTTTATTCCATACTGGTAATCCTCATGTCACTGCTTCTGTTTCTAATACCTCAGGTACTTCTTGGTATTTTGATTCTGCTTTCTTTAATCATATGACTAATGACACTTATTTATTGACCCATATTACCCATGATGCATATCCTACAAGCATTCATAATGCAGATAGTTCTGTTATGCATGTTCACAAAAGTGAACATATTTCTTCTCAAAATTTGTCTCTTCTTCATTCATACTTCATTCCTAAGCTTATTTTAAATCTCATTTCTATTGGCCAATTATGTGAACTTGGATTTGATGTGTTCTTTTTTTCTTCTGGTTGTCGTCTGTAGGACCCTCAGACGAGATGAGTTCTTAGGACATGCTGTAGGAATGGAAGGTATTTTGAGCTCACATCTCTCCACATTCTTCAGAAGACAAATATATCACATCTCATTGCTGGATTTATTTCTTCTAGCTCAAATATTAGTCTTTGGCACTATCGACTAGGTCATGTTTCTTTTAGTCGATTGCGTCCTTTAATTTCTAGTAGTTTGTTAGGTTTTGTCAAAAATGAAAACTTTAATTGTTTATCGTGTAAACTTGCCAGACAGACTGTTTTACCTTTTCTTATCAATGATTCGATTTATGTTATTCCTTTTGAATTAGTTCATTCAGATATATGGGGGCCTTCTTTCAAAGCTTCTATAGGGTCCAGATATTATGTTGTCTTTATTGATAATTTTTTCGTTTCACATGGATATATCTTACGAAAAATCATTCTGAATTGCCTAATATTTACAAAAACTTTGCCACTGTGGTGAAAACTCAATTTTCTCGTAATGTCAAAGTTTTTTCGTGCAGATAATGCCATAGAGTATAAAGTTTTTTTTTTTTGCTTTAAACGGTACTATTATACACAGATCTTGTCCTGCCCAACAAAATTGTCGTGTTAAACACAAATACAAACACATCTTAGAAACAGTACGTGTCTTACTTATTACTGGATCCGTTCCTGAATGTTTATGGGGAGAAGTTGCTTTTACTGTTGTTTATACTTTTAACATAGTACCTTATCTTCTTCTTGACAACCAGTCACCATATGAAAAATTGTATGTTTCACCTTCTCCATATGATTTATTTAGAGTTTTTGGTTGTGCTTGTTTAGTTATTCTTCAACCACATGAACGCTTAAAGTTAGAACCTCGTTTTCGTCTGTGTTGTTTTCTTGGATATGGTATCGAACATAAAAGATATCGGTGTTGGGATCTTATATCAAAATGACTTCTTCTATGTCATCATGTTGATTTATGGGAACATAAAATATTTTCCTTTTTGTCTAAATTTGAGTTAGACACTTCTACTACATTTCACTAATCGTTTTCTTAAGATATCATCTAATTATGATGCTGCAAGTTCTAGTTCTAATGATTTAATGCAGGATTTTCTATTGAGCTCACTCAATCATCTCTACCTATGACTGAAAATATATCCCAAGAATCTGCTTCCACTGATGGTTCTGCATCTTCTCCAATCATTAAGCTTCTTCGTCATTCCACTCGGGTAAGACAGCCCCCACCTCATCTTAATGATTATCATGTGTCATGTGTTATTCAAACCTTACATGAACCTCAAAATTACCAAGAAGCAAGTACTAAACCTTTATGGCAGCAAGTAATGAATATGGAATTATAGGCTTTGGATAAAACACATACGTGAGATATGGTTACTTTACTTGTAGGGAAAACTGTTGTTAGTTGTAGATGGATTTACAAGATCAAAACTGAATCTGATAGTTCCGTGGAAAGATATAAAACTTGATTTGTAGCTAGAGGGTTACTCAAGAATATGGGATTGACTATGAGGAAACTTTTGTTCATTTGGCCAGACTTACATATGTTCGTAGCTTACTCGTTGTTTTTGCAGCTCGACATTGGAATTTTTGGCAAATGGATGTTAAGAATGCCTTTTTTAACGGTGATTTATAGGAGAAAGTGTACATGAAACCTCTTTTAGGGTATTCCCATTCTCCTCACCAGGTTTGCAAGCTTAATAGAGCTCTTTACGGGCTTAAGCAGGCCCCTTGAGCATGGTTTGCTAAGTTCTTGAGCATGGTTTGCTAAGTTTAGCACTATTCTTACTCAATTTGGTTTTTATCTAGCCCTCATGACCATGCCTTTTTTATTCGTCATACTGATCATGGGATTGTTCTCTTGTTTCTTTATGTCGATGATAATATTGCAGGTATATCATATCTCAAGGGATTTCTCCATCGACAATTTGTTATGAAGGATCAAGGTCCATTTAGCTATTTTTTAGGTCTTGAAGTATCTTATGGTTCTTATGGCCAAATGAACAACAGACCAAATATGCTTCTGATCTTATTACTCATGCTGGTATTATTGATCATAACATTGTCACTACTCCTATTGAGCTTAATGTTAAGCTTACTCCTACTGATGGCAATCCTCTTAGTGAAGTCACTTTATATCGTCAGTTAGTGGGAAGTTTGATATATCTCACGGTTACTCAACCTGACATTGCTTATGTTGTTCATTTGGTTAGTTAGTAAATGTTTGCTCCTCAGACCACTCATTATGCAACTGTTCTTCAAATTCTTCCGTATGTGAAAGGCACTATATATCATGGTCTACATTTCTCAGCCAATTCCTCTCTTGAGTTACATGCATACTCAGATGCCGATTATAATAGCGATCCTACTGACCGACATTCTACTACTGGCTTTTGTTTCTTTTTGGGAGATTCTCTCATTTCTTGGCACAGTAAGAAATAAGCGGTAACCTCCAAATCTAGCACTGAATCTGAATATCGAGCCCTTGGTGACACTACTCAGACTAATATGGGTGTTTCACCTCCTCCAGTAACTGTTCTCCACACTGACAGTAAGAGCGCCATGAAACTTGCTCACAACAATATTTTTCATGAGCACACCAAGCATATTAAGACCGATTATCACTTTATTCATCGTCATATTGATCGTGGCACATTTCAACTTCTGTTTGTTCCAACACTTGCTCAAACAACTGATATTTTCACCAAAACTCATTCGCCAACTCATTTTCATGCTCTTGTTTCCAAACTCAAGTTGTTGTCTACTAAACTATCTTGAGTTTGCAAGGGGATATTAGAGTATATGTGGGCTAATGTTATGTATGGCCCAAAAGCCCATTAGGGTCTATGTGTTAACTTATATAAGTTTGCATTTCTTCGTACTTGGATGTGTGTGTACTATTAAATTGTCTCATTTTCTATATTATCTCATTCTATTTTTTTGCATTCTTCACACTCCTCATACTTGATCTAGTACTCCCCTAGATATTTTTTCATCATCCACAACTCCACATATAGTAATCATACAATCACTCAGTCAACTTCCTAAACTTTCTAGTTCTTGTGTGCCAACCTTTGTCCATAATCCCAATGGCATTGACCTTGTTGTAGATATTGGAACCATCAAAAATATTGAACCTCCTTGATTTTCCGAACTAATCCCACTTATTAAGCCTTTTACCACTTCTTCATTTGACCTCGATGACACCATTCAAATGATTTTATGGGAACATAAAAAAATGAAAAAGCTGTCTCATGGTATCTTTTTCAGTTTCTGTAGCTAAAAAAGTCCCAAAATGGTGACAATCTATTCAAGAAATAAATGCCCTTTTAAACAATAGTACATGGAAATTAGTACCTTCACAACTACAAGTGACTATTGTATATTATAAATGGATTTTTAAAATCAAAAGGAAGGTAAATGACATTTTGGAAATGTATAAAACAAGATTGGTGGCTTGAGGATTTAATCAATTATATGGTGTAAATTATTAGGAAACCTTAAGCCTTGTGATTAAGCCAACCACAATTTGCCTCATTATTCTCACAATTCCCCATTCACATAATTGAGTAATTAGGCAACTTGATCTGCAAAATACATTTTTACATGGTTTTTTTTGTGGAAGAGGTATTTATGTGTCATCCCTCTAGTTTCGAAGATCCTAAACATCTTTATCATGTTTGTAAAGCTAAACAATGCATTGTATGGTTTAGAGCAAGCCCCTTGTGCATGGTCTTATCCAACAACTATGATTTTGTGGTTCCAAAACTAACTACACCCTTTTCTTCATGGCAAATGATGGAGTTCTCTTATTTATTTTAATATATGTTGTATGGTATAATAAGTACAGGCAACTCATCTAATGCAGCTTACTCTCTTATTTAGTAATTAAGCTATAAGTTTGCCATTAAATAGTTCAGACACCTTCATTTCTTTCTTGGTATTAAGGTTCAATATACATTATAACGCTTACTGTTGTCTCAATCCTCTAGATTCCATTAGTAATGAGGATTCAAAATTTCACACATTAATCATTCAAAATTTGACTTCCTTTGTATTAAAGAAAGTAGGAGATCAATCAAAGAAAGAGGTATTAATTAATCAAAGTACAACTAACTAAAACATTTAATTGCTCAAATGTATCAATATCAATATACTTCTTTGATTCTTTCTACTAATGATTTAACCAAAATATATTTTTGGGATGCAACAAGACTTTGTATTCTCAAATAATATCTAGGGCTTTACAGTCATTGTAGAAATTCTATTTTTCTTATGACTAATATCTTCCCTAGATGGTATATTCTAGACCTCCTATCCAAATTTGATATGGCCACTTCTAATTAAACAAAAACACCTATGAAAGTCTCTCTTTTATTGACTAAAGATCATACAACTCTGATAGATGGCATTATTTATCGTCAACTAGTTGGGCCCCTCTAATATTTGACCCCCACTAGACCTAATATTTCTTTTGCAGTTAATTAAATTTGTTATTATATACATTCACCTACAACATCTCATCTCATGCATGGCTATCAAGAGAATTCTAAGGCTTTTTAAGTCTAGTCTAACCCATGTGCTTCCTCTAAGAAAATTAAACCCATTTTCGTTGCAAGTTAATTTTGATATTTATTGGGCTAGTAATCAAGATGATAGTAAATCAATAGGTGGATTATGTAATTTTCTTCATCTAAATTTAATATCTTGCTCCTCTTGCAAGCAACAACAATTTCTTGCTCATTGATTGAATCCGAATATAAGGGTATTATTGATATGGAAACAGAACTAACTTGGATTGTATCTCTATTGAGTAAAATTGAATTTCCTATCTTTTTGTCCCTCTATCTTATGGGGTGCTAACATTGGTGCAATATATCCCTCTGCAAATCTAATGTTTCATTAAAAAACTAAACATGTTGAAATCAACTTTCACTTTTTGATAGATAAGATTGCTAAAGGACTGCCATAGATTAAGTTCATTTGCACCAAAGATCAACTAGCAGACATAAGAACTAAACCATTGCATCTCTGACACTTCATATTTCCACAGGACAAGCTAATTATAGCTCTTCCATTAGCTTGTGGGAGAGTATTAGATAAATATTCATTAACAAAACCATAAAATTACCTGATAATATCCATTATGATTATATGATATAGTCCAACTACATTTATTGTAAATAAGGCTAATCACCTAGAGGTCATGAGTTTTAAAACTATTATGAGAGTAATATACATAATAGTATTAGCCATGAGAATTCTCATTAAACACAACCCTAAGTTTAACATGGTTGTTTGCGAATGGAAATTGATTAAAGGGACACCACTCTTAAATTTTCATTAATGACCACAACATATTGGATTGGCTATGAAACAAGCTGTGGAATCAGATAAATCCTTTTGCCAAGGATGTTTAACTTGCTAAGGCAAAAGGTTATAAAATTTCAGTTCTTCACCCCATGGTTATCATGGAAGACATGTACGAAGATTTGTTGTTCCTAGGTTGGGGTTCTAGACATACACATAGGGACATTTTGGTGGAATGAGTAAGGTGGTCACACAGCTTGGAAGGTGAGGTTATAGATGAGGTGATATTATCCTATGAGATGATGAACAATTTAAAGTATGTTCCAAAGAATCCATAGAACATGGAGACTAGGGGATCGAAGAATACTTGTGAGATGATAGAGAAGTACATAGAAGAGCCAACCTTTTTGAGAGAAAGAAAATCTTAGAGGATTGGAAGTGCAGGGGTAAGGTCAAAGTGGCGAAAAGAGGTAAGAAAAAGCAGAAGACGTAGATGAGACAAAGGCATTTGGTGATATGGGAAGACGCAAGTGGAGGCTTGAAGACGCAAGTGAAGGCTCGAAAATGCACAAAAAAGACAACAAAAGAGACGTGCAACAAGACAATTGATTTAGGGATCCAAAATTGCTATAGATATTGAAAGATCAATTTATTTATTAGAAGTTTATTAAATTTCTGATAGGTGAAAAGTGCAAGTGTACACCAATCAAATTATAGTATAAAAGATTATCGATCCCACGAGGAATTATAATTAACTAATTATTTACCACTTTAGATAACTCTTTACTAATCTAACCAAATAATAAAGTTTTGATTTTTAAGAAACTAATTAATTACTAAATAAACTAAACTAATAAATTTAAGGTTTAATCAATGATAAGAAAACGTGCTAAGATTTCGACTTCACATATCCATTCATAATTAAATCAATTGGTTTATCATGCAAGTTATAGACTTTATTCTGTTGTGATAGTGGAATCTCCCT
>JAUMHB010027229.1:0-15321 GCA_032359685.1 Pittosporum tobira
TTGTTACCCTGTTATTGTAAGACTTTAACTTTTAATTAAGTTTTATGCTTCCGCTGTGTAAATTTATTCATATGAGCAATCTTTGTAAGATATAATAGGGCGAGTTGTCGAATACTGGCAACTCAATATGCTGAGATGATATCTGATGACCAGATTTCCACGAGGATTCAGAAGTGAAAATTTGGGAGCGTCACAAAGACCTTAGGGAATTTAAATCATTTTTACATTTTAAAGATTTTGTAAATCAATTGAAAATAGTATAGATGGATCTCCTGTGTAACTTATGGAGTAAATAAATTGTGTACATGGAAGAAGTTAATTATTTGAGTCCTATTAAACTAATGTCTCTATTAATTTTACTGGATGAGCTTGTTCAAAAAAAAGAAAAACACAAAATGATGCCCCTTAAAAAACAAGAATTTACGGATTTACTTCTACATAATGCGGATTAATTAAATATATATGTGTTTGCTATAGATTTGTGTGTTGCTTTATATTGTTCTTGGTGCATTTTCATTGTAAAATTTCTTGTTATCTATTTATTTTGAATAAAATTTTGTTACTCTAGTATTTATATATATGATTCGAAGAATTTTTTCAATAAATGAGATTTTTTTTAGGAGATGATAAAAGGTTACATGATGAGAGAAATGTGATATTTTATTAATGACCTATTTATTTAACGGTTAACGATACTTGTTTGTATAATTAGTGTATATACTCATAATTATTTCTTTGACGGTATTTGTTATTATTAATTAGGATTTAATGATTATAATGGATTAATGTTTCTATGTACTTCTTATTATTAATTAGGGTTTAACAATATGATCCACTGAATTTGCTACCTATTACTATAATTTTTTTGTATCTTATTGAGTTGTAATTATATTTTGATTGTGTGATATTGTTGATATATGAATTTGAATGATCTTTAGTGTTTTCTTCATATAATTTAAAGTCTAATTTTGGGATTTTTTTTAAAAAAAATTGACTTGTTAGTTTGAATTTTAAACAAATATTTTTTTATTTATTATTTAAAGATGTAATGAATCTCTGAATTACTTGGTGCTTATGTATGATTAATTTCTCTCATATATTCTTTCTATTTTATCTTTAAGAATATATGTAATAAATGATATAATTTCTCCAGTACGTTATGTTCTGTTATATGTGTGGGAAAAAAATGTACTTGTAATTTTAATAATTTAGTCTTTTAAGATAAATAATTTACAAAAAATAGTGGTAGATGTAGAAAAAATTTAGCCCAAAATAATATAAAAAAAGAGAGAAGACAAATAATGTTAAATAAACTAAAATGAAAAATAAGATATTATAAGTTAAACAGAGGAGTACAATAAGGAGAGTTTAGTAAAGAGTAAAAAATTTTAAATAGACGTGCAATTTTTAAGCATAAAATCCATTGTTGATATGCGAATAAAACTGATCAATGGCAAGGCCAATGTTACGTGGAGTATCAGAATGAGCAGACGGAACTTAGTATTTTTAATTTAAATTTTCTTACGATTTTTCTTGAAAATTAACATCAAATACATACATACATACATACATACATACACACACATTTTCAATATATAATTTTTAGCTAATATAATACTATAACTTTAAATGTTTGAGAATTAATTATAACTAAAGATAATAATAAATAAATAAATAAGTAAATTTACTTATAAACATTTTTAAAGATAGACTATCAAATTTTAAAATTTTCATTCAGACAAGAACTATATAATTTTTAGCTAATATAATACTCTAACTTTAAATGTTTGAGAATTAATTATAACTAAAGATAATAATAAATAAATAAATAAATAAGTAAGTAAATTTACCTATAAACATTTTTAAAGATAGACTATCAAATTTTAAAATTTTCATTAACACAAGAAAATATGTTCAAAAAATAATAATTTCAATAATTACAAGTAAAATAAATCTCTATAATAAGTTTAATAATAACATATTTTCGATGAACTTTTGAGCAATAATTATATAATAAAACTAGCGTGAAATATTTGAATTTAAATATAAATAATATTTAAAAATAATAAATATTTATTAAAATTAAAAGTCGTGCTTTGCGCAACCTAAATAAATAAAGTTAAGGGAAGAAAATGAATCTTTATTGGGAAGTATAATAATTATTATTACAAGAAAAAAGTCATTTATTTTTGTGGGAAAACGAAAAGAAAGAAACAAAGAAAAGACTGCATTAACCGGTACCTTTGCCAAACAGACCTTTGGATAAGTGGTGGAAGCATCTGAACTATTATTTGCGACTCAAGCGAGCATCAAAGCCCTAATTGCTGCGCAGTACACTTACAGGTCCTTCCAGCTTACTCTCATCGCTTAATTTCTCATATCGATCCTCTTTGTTGTTTCGCATTTCGACGAATTCTGCCTCTTAAATTTGCTGAGATTTGTTTATTTTCCTGTTATTTGATCTTCTGCGTTTCGAGTTTCGTTAATTACGCTACACTGTTATCTAGTGCTGTCCCCCCTCGAATCACATTTTGAATTCCCAAATTTGAAAGTGATATGATTCATTTGAGTTTGAACAACAAGAAAATTTGTGATTAGTTGGACTGTATGTATAGTTTATACTCCCACAAAAAGGGTCCCATTTCTCTTTGATAGTCCATTTGCGAAGTGCCAAAAAACTAAATTGTGATGTGAATTTATAAATTTTTCTTGAAAAAAAAACTTTGTAATTAGTAATGGTACTTAGTTTACGTCATTAGTTAAAATAAAACACATGCACATTAGTTTTGGAATCTAATATTTCGCAAATTAACTAGGAGAAAATTCAAATGGGAATCTTTTTGTGGAACAGAGGAAGACTCCTTAATCTTCACATTTGTATTGACTAAAATCAAATAAACCACATCAATTTTAAATTTTAGGTGATTTCATAAATTGACTTTTAAAGCTCGGCCCTTTTTGTGGAGTGGAGCGAGTATCATTGATTTGGTTAAGGATTATTTTTTTGGGTAAATATTGTAGGTTAATCACAAGAATATATTGAAAATGATGTGTTCTCAAGTTGCAAGGCATTCTATCGGTACACTATGTAAGAGGCTGAGTAATCCCGTGCAATCTGAACATTCTTATTCTATTTGGGCATGTAGAAGAAATTCCAATCCCATTGCTGAACCTGAAGGGATTAACACTTCATTCTGCAAATTTGGAATTTTTGTTAGACGATATGGGGTTGAAGTTGCCGCTTTGGAACATATGAATCTTATAAAGCAGTTGAGGGAAAGAACTAGTGCTCCCATAAAGGAAGTCAAGGCTGCTCTTGTTGAATGCAATTGGGATATTGGCGAGTCTTTCATTGCTCTATTGTCTTTGCTTTTGATTTTTTTTTTTTTGGGGGGGGTTTAATAATATAGCAATTCAATGTAGATGCGGCGCAGAAGGACTTGAGGAAAAGAGGGGTGGCTCTTGCCTCTAAAAAGTCGTCTCGAACAGCTGCTGAGGGTTTACTTGCATTGGCACAAAATGAGAAGAAGGCTGCTATTATTGAACTCAATTGTGAGACAGACTTTGTCGCTAGGAATGATATATTTCAATATTTGGTTAGTATTTAGTATATGGGTTGTAGTTCTTTTTTGTTTTTGTATTTCAATTTAAATTGGGTTACAGGGCATCATGAAAATGTCTCATTTTGGACATAAAAGATGAATGTTTTTATCTGCATAGCTTTTACAGTACACACACATACATCTATATGTATCGGGCGAACTGAAGTTCTTTCCTTAGTATGTTCATGTGGCCCATTGATGCGGTTTCAACTTTCAACTTACACGTAGTATCGAGTTTTTGTGCTCTCATTTATTTTCATGTGTTCTCTCATGATCATTGTTCTTGCAGGCCTCATCTTTAGCAAAATTAGCTTTGTTGGTTGACAATTCTCAACAACTTTCTGGTGCTTTTCCGGTCGGCCCAGAGTATTTCGAGGTAAAAGGTTTTGACAGATCGTCTTTTATCTCCTCATAAAAGCTGAATGTAATATTTAGTTAACTACAATACGAATTACTGTTTTGTATTCCTCGTTTTGTTTTTTACCTCATTTTTTCTTTTTGGTTCACATTTCATACCGTACCATTAACTTGCAGTATTCATCTAGGTTTGGACTTTGATTTGGTGATCTTAAAATAGGACTTTGATTTGGTGATCTTAAAATAGAACTTTTCACATATGTTTTACTATTGTTCATTGTTACACGTGATGTTATTGTTCTTCCTTATTATTATGGTAATTACAACTCTATGGTCCTATTATCATCTCTCGAACTCTTAAGAAACCATTGAAAATATGAAATTGCTAACTCTGCCAAAATAGTAAGTGTGAATTAATTTTTATCCCAGTCAATTTATCTTCAATGTCTAAATCCTCAAGAGCCTTTATGAAGCTATTTACTTGTGCAGGATTTGAAAATTAATTTTGAGCATCCTAAATTAAGTGGAGAAAGAACAGTTCAAAATGCAATTACAGAAGTTGCTGCTATGATGGGTGAGAATGTCAAACTTAGAAGGGGTTTTGCAATGTTCACCTCTTCACATGGCATCATGTCCACGTATCTCCATACAAGCCCCCAACCAGGTAGAGTTATTGTCAATGCTTAACTTCAATTACAAGGTAGTAGTTACTTGCATTTGCATATACATACACCTGTTTAGCATTTAATACTGCTTTTGGAAATGCATTTTCTGAGTTCTTGTTGGTACCTCCATAATCTAGGTTTTTTACTGGTTTTATGATTTTATTTATTTACAAGCAGTAAAAAATATAGGTGTTTTGGTAGACTAAGAGTGTGAATCCACAGTGGAGCTTAATTGCTTTTATGTGAGTGCAGGTTTGGGACGTATCGCTGGCATATTATCCCTTGAAGTGGAAGATCAGAATGCTTCATTGGACGCTCTTCAGCGTGTTGGATCAGAATTGGCAATGCATGTGGTGGCAGCGAAGCCATTGTTTCTAACAAAGGAACTTGTTTCATCTTACGCAATAGAGAATGAGCGTGAAATTCTCAAGTCTCAGGTATTTCTTTTTATATAATTCCACAGCGAAGAATCAATATTATGATTTGGGTCAATATTTTTGGCCATCTGAAGAATTTGGGTTTGGTTGATGCAAAAAATGGGATCTCTCTTTCTCTCTCTCTCTCTGTGTGTGTGTGTGTCTGCCTCTCCTATAACATATAAGTTTTCTTGTTTTTCATATTTTTGCCCAACTAATACTTATATATGTATATACTCGCATCCCATATTTGAGGCTGTTTTCTTTGAACTGGTTGAGGATAGGGTCCAGAGATTAGCTCAAACTTTAGTGAGGAATAATAACTATCTTAATATCTATTCTGTGAAGGATTCAGTTTTGTGCTAGTAGTGTCATTTGTGAGATTCAGAGTCAACTGTGATTGATTTATTTTGAGTTTTTATCAGGCAGAAGCTAGTGGGAAGCCTCAAATGGCCATAGAGAAAATGGTAGAAGGTCGTTTGCGGAAGTATTTGGAAGACGTCGTTCTAATGGAGCAAAAATTTGTTGTGAATGACAATATACATGTAAAGGTATGCAGCTGGCTATCATATAGGCATCAACGTATTTTTTTTTTTCCTTCTAAATCTTTTGTTCTCCTTTTGTGTTTCTTACTTATATAATCACTTAGGTAGTTTTTGAGGGAAAAAAAATATTGTGTGTGTGTGTGTATTTGTGTATAATTAGTTTGATATCTATTACTCCCTCATAGAAAATTTAGTCCTTTATAACTAATATTTCCTGCACTTCCCAAAGAGTGACTACCGTTTCATATAAAATTAAAACTCAATATATCTTTGCTAGACAGAGGTAGTAACGATTAATAAAACGGAGACATTAGTTTGCAGTTTACTTTGTTTGAAGCAGCCTCATGCTTTATGTATTAATATATACTCCATCCAAGTTATATGGTCCTAATTTTTTGACTATGTTCAACACGGAGTTTAAGATGTCCCAAAATTGCATTTATTCTTTATATTTTAAAAGTTATCTTTGTGTACTGAATATATATGTATGTTATACATTTCAATTTAGTTAATATATATATGGAAAATAAAATTTATAATTATGTTTTTAAAACGTCTTAAAACTCATGTCGGAAACTGTCCAAAATTAGGACAATATAACTTGGATGGAAGGAGGATACATATCGATAGATATAGATATAGATATAGATATGAACTCATACATTAAGAATAGCAACTTTCATGAAAGGTCTAGTAAGCTGTTGATCTTCCTTTGAAGACTGTGACTCCATTTGTTATAGAGAAAATATTTTTCAGAAAACGTTTTCTAGAATTTCCTGTGTTTGGTATATTAGGGAAAATCCAGTCAACAGGAAATCATTTTCTAATCAACAGAAAAGTACTTTATTATTTCGGGAAAACGACTTACGGATTTAAGTCCGTAAAGTCATTTTTCGAAAAGTAGTCCGAGTGTTGTCTCTTTCTTTCATTCTTTATAATACTTTTATTTAATCACTTTTATCATCTTTTTTATTTATTTTATTTTTAAAATAAATACATTTATTTTTATTTTCACAATATATGCAGAAATAATATTTTCATATTGAATTATATATAAACATATATTTCCTAAATTTTACATTTTCTTATTCTTAAAAAACTTCAAATCCATTATTTTATTAAATTTTTTCTTATAAAGTATAAACACTCTTATCATAGTATTACGTTTTTACATACATACAAATAAATTCAAATTTTCATTGTAAAAACTTAGTTTTATCTTATTAAAAAAACTAAAATATATTTATATTAATTTAAAATAACATAATTGTTAAATTTATTATGAAAACCAAATATAAAAATGCATTTTTAGCCTCATTTTCAGCTTGACTATCAAACATCAGAAAATAAGTTATTTTTCTAGGATTCATTTTCTCAGAAAATGTTTTATTAGAAAATATTTTCTAGAGCACGTTTTCCTTATATCAATATGGATTTCATAGTTGTGATTTTGTACACAAACTTTTGCAGACTCTTCTTAGTAATCTGTCCAAGGAAGTGGGCTCACCTGTGAAGATTGGAAGCTTTTTGAGAATGGAAGTTGGAGAAGGGCTTCAAAGGTAAAAACACCTTAAGCATACTCAACAATGTCACATCCTACGTTTTGAAATATTGTTATTTCCTTGTTGAATATTGTAGCCATTTGATACTTCAAATAAAGACCTAATTAGGAATTTGTTTATAATAAGTGCTAATTTTTTGATAGTAGGAAAAATAACTCCTTTCTATCTTGATTTTCTCACTCTGTCCTTGTTGAGTTTCATTAGTTTATAGCATGTTGAACCGTTTGTGGATTGGAAGGAGGAGATATGTGGCCAACTTTATAGCTTTATGAATTCTCGTTTTCTTGTTTACTAAAAGAAGAAAACCTCAGTTTCTCTTCAATTTATTGAGGAGTATTTTTGGGCAACTTACTTGGGGCATTGTGGTGTTGTTCACATACATGCTTGTTTCATACAACCAGTTGAGAATTGAGATTGAAGTATAAACGTGCACACCCTTAATATCAATAAAGCCGCTTATAATTTATAAACAAAGGCTTACGTGGTGACTTTCTGAAAGTTTGAGTTACGGGATTTAGTATTGTGCTTGCAATTTTCCGTAATTATCTGTGAGTTATTTGAGTGTTTTATTGTTTCCCAATACCGAGCATTCGGTATAGTTGCTCTTTCAGGCTATATCCTTTACCTCACGACTCAAATGTTACATATATTACCCATTTTGATATTCATTACTGCCTGCCTGCTTGTCCAGGGTTGAAGCAGCTGGTGTACCTGAACCATTGGCTCAAGTTGGTTGATTCAAGTAATAGGCGTTTATAGCCGTTCTCCAGAATTTTTGACCTTATGCATAATTCTATTTAATGCAGTACGAAGTTATGTTAACAAGTTGATGCTTGAAAGGCTTTAGTGTGAGATTTTATTATATTTTTAGTTATAAAATGATGGAACTTCCTGGTTTTGGGGGAAATAATTGTACTTGATCTGTTTGAAAGCAATACATTTAATCTCCAAATAGTAGCAAAATACATGTCATCTGTTACAAATGATATGCCATAAAGTCTGCGCATAATATTACAAATGAGTGATAGAGAGAGAATGACAGACAGAGAGAGCATTACACTACAAATTCTAGTGGAACTTGAGGTTGGTCAAAACATTGTTACAAATTCTAGTGGAACTTGAGGTTGGTCAAAACATTGTTGTTCACTGGATCGGCCAAATGATCCAGAAGGTTTTGGAAGGGCCCGACTCCTGTAACCAGACCTTGTATAAAGTAGCCCAGTATCGCCAACATAGCTAGTCTTCCGTTCTTTACTTCCTTCAACTTCAACTCGTTCAAGGATTTCTCATCTTTTCCGAACCCCAGTGGGTTGAAGAACGGGCCTCCCGGATATGCCGGGTTACCAGATCCACTGAATCCTTTCTCTAACCCCAAGAAATATTGCTTGCCCATGGATCCTGGGTTGTACCAGTCCTGAAATCTCCTGTGCTCTGCAAATCCCATGAGTGCCATCTCGAACACAAATAGTGTGTAAGGGTCTGCCCAGTAGTCGTATGTTCCGGCAGGTGGAATCACACCCGTTTTGAACCATGGGAGGGCTGTTTCTGCTGGAATGAGCCCAAGTTTTCCAAAAATCTCAGGTGCGATAGCTCCGACTGCACCCAACATGGCATAACGTCCGTTGATGACCTCTCCATAAGCTAGCCATTTTGGTTCGATGAAGCCTCCGGTTCCTTCTGGGTCTGAAAGTCCTAGTGGGTCGAATCCATAGTCACCAGGAAGGCTGTAATTGATTGACATGGGTGAGTTTTCCACTTAATGTTTGTTCTGGTCTATTATTGGATAGATGCATAACAGTGACTATATAGTTGAAGGAAGAAGATTAAGATGAGCTTTGTTTACCTGCCATCCAAGTAAGAAAGACTTTGTTTGGAAGCAAACCATAGAGGTCTATCTGCCCCTTGCTAAAAAGCACAAGCAGTTTTGAAAGTAAGATATTTATGTGATTGTTTGTGTGAGAAACACACACGCACACGCATAAATATTTAGAGAGGGAGGGAATATATATACCTTAACAGGGGGGGTGGAAGCAGCCCTGACAACAAATGAAACCTTGCGTGACGCCGGAGACGGGAGTGATCTTCCGGCAAGAATTTGCCGTGCAGACTCGACGGAAGAGGTGATAGAGGAAGATGAGACCAGTGCTTGTGTTGCCATCTTCTTCTTGTAGCTGCAATGGAAGTAAGATGAAGATTTGCAGGCTTGGGTGAAAGAAGAATGAAGAACCAGCTCTAAGCAAGAAAATGAAGAGTAGTGGTGGTACAAATAAGGGGGAGGGCGAGCCACAGACTTGGCTTGCTGTGGCTGTGTGGGGTGGTGAAGAGTATCCAAATTGTGGTCGAAATGAGAGACAGCTTAAATTTTAGATGAGGTTGGGATCTTGTTTTCCAATGACGTTTCTGCAAGTGGCATGTGATTACGTGGATAAGAGATTTTTTACGAACTTGTTGCGACTAAATTGCCACCTGGTTTATTGTTATGTTATTATCTGCGCTGTAGATATTATTAATTCTAAAACAATTGTCACAACTCCAATACATTTATTCTACTACTAATTTAACGTATGGATGCAAAGCGGTGGTTGACTCATATAATTTATAGAGTTTTAAAAAAAAATTAAGCTTATTTAATTATCTAGTAGAGTGCAATTATAAATTATACTGAAAATAGTTGAGTTATTTAAAATATTAATATAAAAGAAAAATTAATTATAAAGGTTAGAGTAATATTAAATGGATTTTTAAACATGTTTAAATTATGTACGTTAAGTTGAACTCAAATTGAATTTTTTAGTTTGAGTACTGTCAATTAAATTTTAAAATGTGTTCAAATTTTATTCATTAAATCATTATCAAATCAAAATTGTAGCCTAACATATTTGAATTGAATTTGTATAATTTGCAGCTATAGAGTCTAGCCCATTGGAGTGAGTACTTAACATGCCAACCATACAAAACTTAAATTCGTTATGAATAATACATGTCCATGCCTTGAAAGTGTTTCAAAAATAAAAATGTCTTTGATATGAACTTTTTTTGCTTGAATCAATATCAAATTTGCTATTATTTCATATGTTACCATTTGTTTCCCTCTAACTAAATTAGTAAAGAGGCATTTTGAACTTTTTTTTTTAGCATGTTTACAACATGAAGCTTCCTGCTAGCTAACCAAAATGAAAAATAAAAAATAAAAAAAAATTTAAAAAAATATGAAATAAACAATTTGAGCTCTCACTTCATTTCTTTCAGGTAAGTGGCCTTTGGAAAACTTTTTGGAATAACCATGAACTTACAAAATCCTTCAAATTGTATATGATTAAACTCAAGTATTGTAGATATTCCCTCATTTTTATCTCGGAGCATTTTTCATTTTCCATTTATCGAAAAATCTTTTTTCTATTATTAGCTCATTCTTCATTAAATCATATGGTTCCCTCTTAATAAATGCATTTTACAATACTTCTGAGGAGCTCTTTGGAACTCAGAAAATTTGAAAAAATGTAAAAAATAAAAATGAAAGAAACATAAAATTTAAATTTATTGAAATTCTTTTAACCTAGCTAAATAATCTTTCAACATTGTTTCTGATATTAAATTTTTTAGATGTATAACTATTTCTATTAAATCAGTTAATACATAATATATACATAACATTAATTTTAGTTTTTTTCCTTCACATTTTCTAATTTTCAAACGATTCCTTTACAAATTTACATTATTTTGAAAATAAAGTACTCCTATAAGTTTAGAGGAAAGGTAAGAATGGGAAGAAAAGGGGCAAAATAAAATAGAAAGAGTGTAAAGGGGTAAATTGGGAAAAGAGGATCCAAACCCTAACCCGTCCTCACTCACGGATCAACCCGGTCAGCTCATACTTCAGAATTATGACCCATCTTTTCACAGACTCGATCACACCAAAGTCGAGTTCTTTGTGATGATGTTGACGTTGGTGAAGAAGCAAAACAGGCCTTTGCGCCGCCCGCTGATTGGGCTTGGCCGGAGATGGATGAGCTCGGTCCTGAGCTTTGGGGACGGAAGCAATGGTGCGCTGGGCTTACCAACATCTGTAATGGTGATGGGATCCGATTCCTACGAGCCCTCTCCTATACCTGGCCTCCCGCCTGACGTTTCCGGCTTAGCCGCCGGCCAGTACCACTCGCTCGCACTCACTTCTGAGGGCCACCTTTGGGCTTGGGGCCGCAATAACGAAGCCCAACTCGGCCGTGGCATCAACTCCCCTAGGTTCTCCTCACTCTCTAAAGTATACCCCCGTACCACAAAGAAAAAAAAAATCTCATTTGTCAGTTTGATTTTTTGTCCTAGTAAAATTTTAAGTCATCTAAGAACATATGGACTATGTATATAAACACACAAATAAATTTGGTTTTCAACATATATGTCTAATACTATATCGGTGTATTGTTAGAGAAAAAGATATATATATATATATATAGACACACTTTGTATCCTGCAGGACTAAGAATGACATCAATTTGTTGAAGTATAACAAAAATGACATCGTGTTGTTAAAATGCGCAGCCTCACATTGTTCAGCTATTTTTTTATTTTTATTTTTTTTGGGTACGGTTCAGCTATTTTTTTTTTCATTTCCGTATGGGAACCATATGGTTCTCAAGTATGAATCATGTGTAGTAGGAAACAGCTTGTTTTAGGTTACTATATCTAAAATTTTATGTTATTCCTACTACTTGATTTATTCTCTATCATTCTGTAAGCGTCTATTTTTTTTGTTTGTTTTAAGGGAAACATGGTATGAACCCCAAAAAGTAGGAGGATTGGATCAAGTACGTGTTAAAAATGCATTTGCATCTGGAGTTGTATCTGCAGCCATAGGAGCAGACGGATCTTTGTGGGTCTGGGGGAAGTCCAAGCATGGGCAGCTAGGTCTTGGCAAAGGAATCACTGAGGCTGTTAAACCTTCCAGAGTTGTACTTGCTGGAGAAGAGATAGCTAAGGTGGTCTCCTATCATTCTTAAGTTAGTGAAAATATATGACAGAATACTCACTCATGTTGTAGTTAACCCATATCTGTCCAGTTTAATAAAATTGGGAGGAATTTCTTGTGTGTTTCTTGAGTCTGTGTTCCAATACGGTAGGGAATTTCTTATGTTTGAATTTTTATACAGGTCTCATATGGTTGGGGACATGCTCTTGCTTTGACAAAGGATGGTAAGCTGTTTGGCTGGGGCTATTCCGCGGATGGTAGATTGGGAAGGATCGGAGAAACTTTGGAGAATTCTCCACTGGAGTCAAGAGCTGGTATGCCGAAAATGACGGAAGAAAATTTGAGTTCAATTCTGGAAACTGCTGAGAAGTTGGTCGTAGAAGGAATGAAGAAGGAGAAAGACATGCCGATTATATGGGAACCCTGTTTAATTAAAGAGCTATGTGGTGTTGAAGTTATAGATGTGGCATGTGGGCTTGACCATTCCCTAATTCTTTGCCGTAAGTTATACTCCCTCTTGTTCCAAAATTGGATATATACTTTAGACTTTCTTGAGTCAATTTGAGAAATCCTAAACTTCAAATATGATATGAATTCATTAGGGTTGAAAACAATACATATACTAGTATTTACTAGTACTAAAATCAAATGAATTTGTATAGATTTTGAATTTTATGGTTTCACAAATCAAGTCAAAACGTCAAAAGTGTATTACCTTGGAATGGAAGTACTATTTCTATTACCATTCTAGGGTGTGTGTGCATTCATGTAATTTTTAATATCTATTTTAGGTGATGGTACCCTATTAAGTGGTGGAAGCAATATATATGGTCAGTTGGGGAGGTTAGTACAAGATTTGGGGCTATTACCAGTTGACATAAGCTTTCGTCCCATTTCAATATCTTCAGGCGTCGGTCATTCTCTGGCTATATGCAAAAATCCATCAGCCGAGAGAGCAGAAGATTCCACAAGTATCGTTTCTTGGGGATGGAACCAGAGTTCTCAGCTTGGAAGGGAAGGCCCAGAGAACCTCCCCGCGGTGGTTGTAGGGCTGACCGGAGAAACCCCACTTTTGGTTTCAGGAGGGCGTGCGCATTCCATTGCCCTCACGGCCAAGGGAGAGGTATGGGCTTGGGGCTGTGGTAGAAATGGGAGGCTTGGGCTGGGTAGCTCGAATGGCGAAGCTGAACCTGTGTTACTTGACTCATTGGAAGGTACAAATGTTCTTCAAGCCGTGTCAGGCTTTGATCATAATCTTGTATTAACCGAGTGATGATGTAGCATAAAAATAAGATGGGTCTAATTAAATTATTGGTCTTTGAGTTTCTTCTGTTTCTCTTGAGATTTTCATCGAGTTTTGGTGTGAATGGTAGAATAATGCATTAACTGCTTAAGCATTTGGCCAGGAGATAACTTACATTCACTATTATATTTGGTAATAAGGAGTAGTAGTATTAATTTTCTCATGTAAGCTCAATCTGAATAATTTTAGCGTTGAATTATAGCATGGTTGGTAATAACGATTAGCATTATTTACATTTCAGCTTGTTATTACTAGTATTTAAAAATAACAGGAAAGCTTGGTGTTGAACAACATCCAGATCACTCGATCAATCCTTCCACCAATGCCTCCATCAACATATGATGAGTTCATCAGGTACAATCTTGGGTTCTTTTTTTTTAATATAAATAAATTAAATTAGTTACTATTAAGGTGAGTGACGGGGGACATATAACCTGACTTCAACCTTATTATAAAGAGTAACAATCGTTTGTCTCCCGTCAGGCATTACGTTTGTCTCATAAAAAATTAGTCTGTAGCTAAGCTAATTATACATATTATGTTGGATTACGTTTTGGGAAATGTAGAAATATTTTGGGACAACCAATATTATTTTTTAATACCACTAGCGTAATCTGCAGCCACCACCACCGATGGCTGTGCATGGGTGAAACCGGGTGCAATGTTACCTCGTTTATTTTTTTTTTAAAAAGTCTCATTTATAAATTTTAATTCATTTTTATAGATAATAATACGAGAATTCAAAATATCTTCATGTTTCCCATAATAATTTTATTTACCATTCCACCACTATAAAATCAATTGTTCATTATTTTTTAGATGTGAATCTGGAATAAAAATAACTATTAATTTTTATAAAATTTTTAAATAAAACTATTTGTGTGAAATAGATGGGGTATTAAATTTCAGAAAAGGATTGGGTAATTGGTGAACAAATATTGTTTTTATTGTAGGAGGTGTGCTGCTGGTTGTGGACACGATATAAATATTGCCAAGGAGACCTTCCTCTTTCGCTTGAATAAATATTGGCATGAAGGATGTGATAAGCCCATAACCAACTCCAAAGTTACAATCTTTACCTATTTCCCTTTTTTTTGGGGGGTTTAATTTAGGCCATATGTGTGTATGCATGTACTAATTTCATATCAAAATTAAAGATAATTACTTTTTTTAATATATTTTAAAATAAGAGATATTTTTTAATTATCATTTTATTATAAATACATATGAAAATTTATGCCAGGTCCATAAAAAAAATTATTATATTAAAAATATTTTTCTTGTATATAAAAGCTGTAATCTTTGGAACGAAAAGAGTGGATGCTAATAGTTAATCTGCAACTAATAAATGAGGAATTTGTGGTAATGTTTTCATCTGCAGTTTACCGTCGCTACCGGGGAAGAAGTATACGATGATAATTTCACAGTTGTGCACATATCTTGCGCCGAGAAGGAAAGCCCGTGTCTGTACCGGCAGTCCCGGCAGAGAAATAACAAAATTCGTGACATTTACAAGGGATTGGTAAAATGTTCAATCTCGCTGAGTCACTGACGGTGGCGACAATTTAAAAAAAAAAAAAAATGAAAAATTCCATAATGGAGATCATATTCTAATTTTAAATAAATAATATTTTTTTGGATAATAATCAAGATGATGGCTACCACTTTAAATAATCATTAACTTTAGATAATCGTAAAAAGGTTTTATGAAAATCATTATATATAACGGTTATACACTTGGTTTATAGTCAATGGCTTATATTTACTCAAATGCATTGATAATAGTGATATATCCCACTTCAACAAAATGCTTAATAGTATAATAATTCGTTAACAAAATGTTTTATTCAGGGTAAAAAGTTGAAATGTATCTCTCCCTGTGGCTGCCAGAATAAGGGACATCGT
>JAUMHB010027240.1:0-23252 GCA_032359685.1 Pittosporum tobira
TCATGCAGTTACATTTGACAGTATTTCATATGTCTATGTTCTCATTTACACTCAATTTGTTGACTTATAAGGCTAATAATAGCTTTATTTATTTCAGTTATCCTTAGTCATAGTATTTCTTACTGAGCTATTTGAGCTTACTCTTTTGCTTTATATTCCTTTCAGATGCAGATAACTGATAGCGGGATTATTGGAGGGAATGAACTAGAGGTCCAATTGTTTAGATGTTTTCGCTGCGTACTATTGGCTAAAAGAATAAGTTGTGTAAAGAGAGTTGTATAATATTTTTAGCATAATAGGTTGTATCTTATTATAACCTTGTATACTTTAAAGTCTTGCGTATTTGTAAGTTATTAAATTATTAATAAATTGACAACTCAAGTCAGGGTGTGGATGCCCAGATATGGGGTGTCACATTTTAGTGTAAAGTATTCCACTAAAATTTAAACATATTTCTTTTTTTTTTTTAATTTACCATTATTTCAAATTAAAGTGAATTAAAGTTATTTATTTCTTTTTTTGGTTTGATAAAAAAAAAGTACCATATGACAAAAAATTAATATAATAATTAATTAGTCCTATTGATATCTGACATAAGTACATGGAATTGACCAATAAACAAAAAGGGAAAAGAAATTAACACAATATAACAATGAATAACTGTAATACCATAATTCATATCGAGCTAACAAAAACAAATTAATATTTCAACCAAATAGCTTCTTTAACAACATCTTTAATCGTCATGTATTATGCTTCGATCAGTAGTAGACAGAGCAATAATATATTACAAAGTAGCTTTTCAACTAATTGAACAACCTCAAAGAGTAAATACCCAATTAATTACCTCCTCCTGTCAAGATCATCAGCATAATCATAATTAATATATCCTGTAAGTATGTCATCATTTCTCCCAAACTCCAGCCAACCATCTGAAGCGTCCCTCAGATATCTCAAAAATTCATTTCAAAAGCTGCTAATGAACTTTAACTTGACATGATAATCCACTCATCACACTAACTACTTTTGAAATATCAAGACGACTAGGTACCATAGTATACATGAGGCTCAAGCTTGCCTTTATTCACATGTGCATATGTAGGACAACCAAACATCCTCTAAGGGGATGAATAATCAGCAGGTTTACCAAACTTCTTTAGAAGTCTTACACTCATTTTTCATGTAAGGAGAACGATTCACCAAGGAGCAAATTGTGTTTATTGCTTCTATCCAAATTTGTCATCTAGCATTTTCTTGCAAAGTTATGTTCATGCACTCTACAACTCCATTTTGGTGTGGTATCTTCCTTACAATATGATACCTAAAGATTATTTTATTCTTGCAGAAAGAACTCATCTTAACAAAATTCAAGATCATTATTAGTTTTGACCATCTTAATTTGTTTACCTGTCATTTTCTCAATCAAACCCTTCCATTGTTTGAAAGTAACGTATTCATCATTCTTATATATATATCAAGAAATAGACTTAAAACTTTTTAAAACAATCATCAATAAAGGTAAACAAATATCGTGCACCTACTAATTAAAAAGGAAAAAATGGTTGGTCATAAATATGGAGGTGTTTAATCAATGTTAGACAGCTGCTAAACAGGGTAATTAATTTGAAGAAGTGGTATGTCTAATTAGTAATTACACGAACTGTAGATAAGAGAGCAACCTCAAATGCAAGGCTTAAAAAGTTTGACAAAGAGCAATTTATGTCTACTTCTGACAATGTGATGGATATCATTTTCTTTCTTCACAAACCACATAAGATTGATCGGACAGCTGGCAAATAATTATAGGCTGAACTGTGTCTCCAGTCATCAATATGTTTACATTAAACTTGTAAAAAGGACTTATACTCCTCGTCTCAAAATAAAAAAAAAATTTTGATTTTTTTTGTTAGAATTAAAAATTTTCAAAGTAAAATTAGTAAAATATATAGATACGTTTTATCAATTATAAAAATTAGAACTTTTAGTAAATTATATGTAGTTTTTAGTGGATATATTCACTCCTATAATTCTAAAAAAATAGTATAAAATACATTTTAAAAAATTAATTTTATTAAAATCGGTAAGAGTGAACAATTTATTTGAGACAGATGAAGTAGTATGTGAGTGCAACAAATGGAAACAGCTAGACCAATATTGGATTATATCGCTAGTTTCAGCAACGTACTGTCACTAGTATTCGCGAAGCGTATGATCCAGTAATTCATCAATAAAATATTGTTAAATTAAAGCTACTACAAAATTTATGCTTTAACCGAAATGGAGGACCACAGGCCCGAGAGCATAGCAAAAGGATATGTACTTCTATTGAAGTGATTTTGGTGGTCATCCTAGATGTAACCTTATTTTGGAGTGCACTACGTAAATTTTGTGTCTTGTGTGATTGTTTTTTATTTATTTTTATATGTTTATACTTCGTTCTGTTGTCAAAAGCTAACCGTTATTGACTTTATTCATGCAATTTGTTTACATAATTTCTAATTTTGAAGAGTAATCACCAAGGATGTACAACAAACACAATCACAAAAAATTATTAATAATTAACAACACAACAAAAAGAAATAGAAAAAAAAAAAAATCAAAGAGAAAGAAAGCACATATGACACGGATTTACCTCATTCACCACAGTGGAAAACTTGTAACCACAACCTATATCACTTAGAACCACAACTATATCACCCAAAAAAAGTGACGCATATATATCAAGTTCTTACATAAATGATGCAGTAGAAAATAGATCAATTATGAGTACGACGTGTTTTTAAAAAGAAGGATCTTGGATCAAGTATGTCAAGAATAATTCATAATTTCCAATTCGGCTGATAAAACGGGTAATTTATGACAAAGTTGTTTTGAAGTCTTGCGTTGACAAACGAAAAATCGTTCAAACATGGACAACTAATAGCAAACAGGTACGTAGGGCTATATATAATCTGATTTATATAGCTTAGATTAATTCCACAACTAACTCCATTCCAGCATGGAGCATGTACATGTAGGACACTTGCAGAACGAAATTAAATGTTTAACTATTAATGGAAATAACTTAAGATTTCAGGCTCGTCGAAACTCAGGCATTGTGTTAGTCCACAAAATAAACCTTGGGAGAAGCTCAAACTACAATCCATTCTCAATTCCACAAGCATAATAGTCAAAATATCTACATATATCAAAAAGGAGTCCTCTAATTATTTGTTAACACACAAGGGTACCTACGGCATTTCTACTATACAGACAGTAGCATTCTTACTTGAAAGTTAAAAACAAATCGCCTCATCCAGTTTTTGTTGCAGCGCAGATATATCAATGCATGATGGATCGCTAGCCTGCAAAAAAATTAATAAAATGAAACCCTAGCAAAACCTAGAAGATTAATGAATTTTCAAGGGGTATACCTCAGATTTGATAATGTGCAGTAATCGATCATTTACTTTCGTAGAAGCACAACTAATAACATTGAGTCCTTCTTCAAGTAACACTTCCATCACTCTTGATAAAGGGATATTGCCTTCCTCCATCATTAAAATCTCAACACCACACAAGCATGGATTGACTTTAACAATATTATTATTTGGCAAACAATGATTTGAACTAATTCCACTGCCAGGGCCGCCAATAAGAGCACTATTGTCACACATTTTCTTGAGCTTATTTTTCTTGTTTTCTAGTTCTTTTATACTTCCCTGAAGGTGATTTATATAATTCGCAGCTTGATGCATGTGATCCGATATTGAACGCTTTCCCTAAAACACCATCAACATAATAATTACTAATTAAAGACATAACTACTAACCCCAGATGAAATTTATTCAACCCCTACTAAAATGAAATTACAATAATCTCACCCTGATGAATTCAAGAGGGAGTAGCGAACGAAGTGATTCATAAAGTTTAGCCATCTCTTGCCTTCTTAATCTTTCAATTTCTCTATGCATCACCTTTTTCTCCTTGTCACTATTTCCACTCTCATCATTGTTGTGTCCTCGATTTAATGACTTTTTCTTCGGATTTTTCTTCGTGTTGTTGACGATCTTCTCGAGACATCCATCGGATGAATCATGATCCACCAGGGCAAGATCTTGTTGTTGTTGAGGTTGTTGGGGAAAAGGGTTGATCTGAAAAACCAGCTCATCGCTTTGGTTTAAAGAAAACATGGTTCGGATTTTATTCGATATCTTCAATTAAGGTATTAGGTTACTTTTGTTTTATCAATGGAGCTGGTGATAAAGAATAGATACAGATATGTTTGTTAGGGTATGAGATCTTCAAATGGGACTGAGAAGCCTTAAGATTCCTTGTAATCTCTTCATAAACAAGGCGATTTATAGATATAAGACTTTTTCTTTTCTTTTTTTCTTTAAAAAAAAAAAAAAGAAAACCACCACTGACTTCACCAACAATAATAATAAAAGTTTGCTTAATTATGGGCACTGTACTTATGTACAAATGCATCCCCTCCTACTTATATTCACACTTGGCCTCGTGGACCACGTATTCTATCTAGAAGATCTTTTAAGGCCAACATAATTTTAAGCCCCATGATTTGATTACCATTATTCAACAACAACCCCACGATTTAATTACCATTATTTCGTATACTATCTAATCATCGTCCGATTTGTTTACAGTACAGAAGATCCGTATTAATTCTATATGCTGAAGTGAATTTTGACCCAATAATTGGATCTTATTTTTTTGTAGTGGGTGGTATATATGGTTATATGAATTGCTCATCAACTCACACATGAATCAATAATTTATGAATTAAAAAGTGTTGAAATTGTGAGTTTTCATCAATGAGAAACGTTTTATTTATTATATGATGGTATTACATAATATGAAAACATAAATTAATTGGTTATCAATTTGGATTTGGAATTAATTGATAACAAGTTAAAATTGAAATTAACTAGTGACCAGTTTGGAATCGAACCATGTAAAAGAACTTGATAATTCCTAATAAATATTGAGATACAGTAAATGTTGATATTGGAAGTTACTTATAAGTTGACAATGTTTCAATTTGGGTCATGTAAAATATATAGAGCACTTCTGAAGAATATATATATATAATAAAAAAGCTGAATTGAGAAATTCTAAAAGAGAGAGAGCTAGAATCGACTCAATGGACAAGAATTAAAGGGTGTATCCCTAGCCGGTGTACCTTTAGAGACTAGGATACGTACTTACTCCTTCTAAGAGCACCTGCACATGGGATTGAATTTTCTACATGATTATCAAGGTAGAAAAAAGAATTGGTTTTTCAATTGGTTTTTTAGTGAGGAAAAAACAAGGTTGAAGAAAAGAAACTGAGAGAGATAATTTAGGAATATTTCAATTTATTGTGAAAATCTCGAAGTTTATGGTATAAAATTTGAAAGAATTATTGTGACTCTTTATTATTGCAATAATGGAAGACTCAAAGTTTGACCCATACTTTTTTTCACATCTACATGTATCAACATTTTTTGTTGTGCATCAAATATATCATACTCAACTTAAATTTTTTTTAAACTGACTAAGACAACTCTCTTAAAATAATTCATTTTTTAAAAATAGATAATAAGTTGCACCAATAACTTGTGCCGAACAATGTCATGATATCATGGGGTTTTAAGCTTAATTAATATAATACTAGGTAAAGTGAGCTGCCTAACTGTATATTTAAGCACGTTTTTTTCATTTTTTTATTTTTAGCCAAGAAGGGTAAAATAGACTAATCAGAAGAAATTGTGCTACTGCCTTTGTGGTTGGCAAGAGGAAATAGATAAAAGGAAAAGAAACTGAATTCCCACCAACAGTATCAAGAAGAAAGAGATACGGCCTCGTATTATTTTACCTAGCTAGGGATGGAGAGAGGGGAAGAAAAAGAACAAAAAAAATTTATATAGTGTATGGAAAATTTTAGTTATCTCTTATAATTTAACTTAACTTTTTTTTAGTTAGTTAAATAAAAATTAGGATTTTTTTTTTTCAATTACCAACAATCTGTTCTATTTTCTATCATTCTCCAATGTTTTTTCCAACATTAAAGTGTCCCTATCAATAATTTCTCCTTTTTTTTCCCAAGTGAGTTAGACGATACTTAGTTAAGAGGCCATTGATATATATATATATATTACCGGCCTGTAATTTTTATATTGATAAGTTTACTAAGTAAATGAAACTACTTAATGAAAAATGTTACTTAAATTGATTAATTGTAATAATTTTTGCACCTTAACTGATACTCGTAGATTTTTCTACATTTTTTTATCAAACTTTAGTCACATAGACATCTAGTGATCAAGAAAAACATTTTTTACTTTTATGGTTTGATAAAAAGAAAAAAGAAAATATTAAATAATTTGATTAGCTTTGTTTGAAATTGATCATTATTATTTATTTTAATAATATTTTAATACATAAAATTTAACAAGGCCCCCCCTAAACTAAAATTCTAACTCCATCTCTGACATTACTAGTTCTTGAGTTGGACATAGACAGATCGACTTTCCTCATTTGTATAAGATTAGGCACTCAGAGTTGCTTAGCAGCTTCTAATCTTTTGAGCTTACTAATTATATAAACAGAACACATTATTTATATCACTTGTCGCCTTGTCGGAGTTATGGGTAGAGAGCAAACATTCAGATAGTTCAAGCAGCTGTACGTATGGGGTATATGATAAATTATAGGCCCCCTTCAGAGAAATTTAGTGGTGTTGTGCCCTAAACTGAGAACCCAATATATGACAGTGGGGTCTGAAATCTGATTTTGAGAATCCCTTCCTCAATGGATACCCTACCCTTTTAAATTAGGATTGTTGGCAATAGGACTTGCTTGTACCAAACCTGACCAAAGAAGGTTCACTTATCCAAATATTAAACGTATTATTTCTCTTTCAAATCATGCATTCTGTTACACTGACCTGCTACATCAGAATACATATTTACATTATAAACGCCCAAGAACATTTGTCCGCAGTTCTACCAGCCAGATAATTGATACTCCTTCCGTCACAAAACTAATGATAATTTTAGAAATTATGTTTTTTATACCTGAATATTTTATTATAATTTTTACATAAAATGAAGTGTGTCTAAAACATATTTTTTGGTAAAGAATACAACAAAGTAAGTATTGAATTTTTTTGCCAACTGCAGCAAAAGCTTGGTTTTCCTTCCCTAGTATGGTAGCAGTCCGTGAAAGAAGGATTTAGAAGGTTGAGCCAAGCCAGGGGCTTTACTTGCTTGTAAAAAAATAGAGAGATGGTGCATGTGGAAATATATATTTATAATAAAATAATAAATTATAAATATTATGATATTTAAGTTATTAAAAAAAATTAATTTAGAATATACGGAAAAATAATGATCATTTCCAATTTTGAAACATAGGTGCTATCCGGCTCCTTGTTCGGTAGAAAGAATCAAATAATTGATTAGGCCACGTGCTCATTCAAACCCTTTATTAGTTTCTTATATGATGGGTGATTTACAGATTAGCTTCCCTAATAAATTAATTGGTTAAACAATTTTTCTACGGATTAATAGGAAACACTTACATATTCAGCAAAAGTGTCATTTGGAAAGTTTGAGGAATAAACATTAAACTGAAACAATAATTACTTTACATTATTTACATATGCTTCAAAAGTCTACTACATTACAGTAGTTGAATAAAATCAGTCAAATGTAAATTATGCAGCCAATTTTATTTTTTTTAATGAGTGGGTGGTTACAATAATTCCACTATTTTTATAAAGACATCAATGTAATATCAACTAAGGTTCAAATCTCACAAAAATATTATAATTTCATAATATTAATAAAGTGTCAAAAAATGAATTTGATAAGGAGGACAATATTCCGTGCGATTAAACTTATAGTAATATATCAAATAATCACACCTAAAAAGCATGAATAAGAGATTTATCTAAATTAATAAAGGATAAAAATAACTTCATACACTACATACGCTAGACTCTACGTGAATAAGAAATTTCATAACTTCAATTTTAACACCATTGTACTAAGATCTCCTTAGCCAATCAACTCTTTGTTACGTGCAGAAGCTTTGCAATAAACGACTAATTGATTTTATATTTATGTGAAGAAAAAAAAAAAACGCGACTTCAAAATTCAATACTTACTATGTTGTATTCTTTTGAATTTTGACTTGATTATATATATATATATACACACACGCACGTGTGAAATCAACGTTGACGAAAGTGAGCGACTCATCACTCACGCGGCCTTAATAATTCTGCATGTGGATTATTTGATGCTTCAACCCAACAAAAAGGAGCCAGAAAATCTACGGTTCTCGGAAATTATCCATCCGGTAGGAGGAACCTTTGCGGACATTATTGACTGTAAAAGTAAAACCGATATCTACCTATTGATCTCTGTGTATTCATGTGTGTGTACGTGCGCGCGCCGCATGTGTCTATGTGCTTAATTAGGAAATAAATTAACTGAAACAGTTAGTTTGATTGAAACCCTAAATAATAGTACTTACCCCCCGTTTTAGAGATAGTTAATACATAGATTTCTGTTTTAGTATATACAAAAACATCATGTAATTTTTTTATTTTTTATTTTATTGTAAATATAAATAAAATTATATATTTTTTCAAGAAACAATTATTTTAAAAATATTTTTATGTAAAATATTATAATCAAATATTTATTTTTAAAAGTCAATTCAAGGAACAACTCTTGATCGATGAAGAAATCCTAGCTACCTCTATGAATCCGGTAATAATCATTTTATCCACATCAAATAGGGGTGAGCCTTTTTTTTTTAAGTGGATGATGGAATTAGTTCCACAAGCTTACGAGTACATCAATTTTCAATCTTCAATATATCAAGATTCAAATTTTACAAAAATTATATTAATGATATAATAATAATGAACTGAAAATTTCACTTGGTAAAGGGAAATAATCTTCCATAATATTAACTGTTAAACTCATAATAATGAGCAAAATCTCTTAATAATAAGAACTCTCAAGACGTCAGTTTTAACCGTTAGGTTCAGAATAACTTCTAATTTATTTGTTAATTAAAATATATTATGAATTAAAAAAGCAAACACATATTGACTAATTTTTTAAAATAAATTAATAATATTATTATTTTTAACATATAACATATTTAAAATAAAAAAAAATAGTAATTTTAAAATAATTAATTTTTAAAAATAAATTATAATTATTTCGAACAACTAGTAACAAACAAGTCCTAAAACAAACTCGAAAACAATTTGTTTATCATAAACTTTTCCAAAGACCAAGAAAGTATGATTAGATATAATTAGTGTATTAAATCTTCAATGGCCCGACCTGGGATGTTAGGTGACGCTAGCACTCTATTTTGAAAACTTAAGCCCTCGGCCCCTTATATAACTGCAGTAAAATACACGTATATACTCTTGGTGGACCAGCAGTCCAGCCCACATGTATATATATATATATATATGTATATAATTTTCCCTCTGTCACCTATCTAAACGATGGTGGATTTTTCAGGTATACTAAGAATTTATATTTATTGTTTTTTAAATATCTAAAATATTCATAGATTAAATAATGATATGTTTGAATTGATTGTAATGATATTGGAAAAATATGTACTTTTGAGTGTCAAATTATGGAAGACAAATGATACAAATTTAGTCATTTGGTATAATAAATTTTGCTAAAAGAGTTATATTGCAATTAATATGAAATATTTTTTAAAAATATTGTTTATATATGGGACGGAGTAAGTATAAAGTAAAAAGATTATAAAATAATTATACTTCTTTTTTTTTCATGATATAAGCAACACATTTTGACGGTTGTGTAAAATAAATTTTAAAATGCGTCAAAAATATAATAAAATATTTTACTTTTATTTAAATTCATTCATTTTAAAAATATTCGTGTTATAATTTTAGTAAAATTCAAATATTATTAAAATATAATATTTTAATATATATGAATTTTAAAATTCATGTGACATAATTATCAAAATATGTTGTTTATATTATGACACAAGAGGGTATCTATATATATATAAAAAGCACAAACCTTAAAATTTTTGGTTCCATATTTTGACTAGACATAAATGTCCCTTAATTTGGTCACAAATTTTAACTAAATAAATTGGTTTTTTGGTAATTACATATTCACATTCATAACATATAGATTCACTAACCTATTTATGAATCACATAATGATCTAATTAATTTAGGATAATATTTTAATTAAGTTGCATAAATAATAATATATTTTCATCTATATCTATATCTATCTATCTATCTATCTATCTATCTATATATATATATATATAGCATAAACCGATCAAACAAAGTCAATTTTGATTTTTTTGGTTTCATATTTTACTTATATCATTATATCCCTATTAATGTGTCCCTGGACTCGGTTAACTCAATTGAGTTAACTCGGCCATTTTTTTCTTTTTTAAAAAATTAATTGTAATTGCAAGGATTTGAAGTTGGGTCACTTCAATAGATTATGAATAAGTTTATCTCTATACTAAACTCATATGATAAAATAAATTTCAAAATGTTAAATATTGTATGATTTTCTTAATGATATATAAATTTGGTTTTCCAATATTTTCAAGTATACATACTTTTCATTATCAACGCATTTACCTAAATCATCACTTAACTATATTTTAATTATAAATTATTAAAAAAAAACCTCTAACATATATATAAATACAAATTTATTACTAAAAAAATATTACCAATAAAAATAACTACGAATTGTCTATTATTTTTCATATATAATATATGTTAAACAAATCACCATTATCTTATATTTTAATTACAAATTATTAAATCTAAACATCTAACATATATATAAGTACAAAATAATTATTTTTTATCAATATACTGTTTCTTCTACTCACCCATTTCCATTCCATAATAAAAAATATCAAAAGTATTAACAAAATTATTATTAATAAAAGTAAGTATGATATATCTATTTTCTTTAATATGACATATCTATTATCTTTAATACATAATCCCTATTTAAGTATATTAATAACTTTAATTACATAAAAGAATTAGAAAATGGGTAATAAAAATATAAAATATTACAAATAACTTCTAATTTGTTTTTATATATGAACATAAATTCGATCAACTTTAAAAAAATTATAATAGATTATTATTTACAAAAAAATAAATAAAATCAAAGAGTTTGTCTTAAAATAAAATTTAAAAATTTATTTATCAAATAAATAAATAAATTATTAATATATATATATACACACACACATAATATCAACTGTTTTAACTTAAAACTAATTAAATATTTAAAAAATAGCATAAAATATTACTTTCGTAGCAGTGTGTGCATATAATACCATTGCGCATACGCCTTAATTAAAAAAAAAAACAAAAAGGAAACAGAATAAACTCGCGAAACTGCTTAGCAGCTTCATTGCGCACCAGTTGAGAACCAGTACCAACTCCCAATATATATACCCTACGTAATATCAACGACGCGTGAGCCTTGTGATCATTACCAAAAATGAGCCTTGCTATAATTCAGTGTGTTCCAAATCATAAGGCAGGCATGTATATTCTCGGTTTTGCCACAACTTACAAAAATTGGTTTTAAAAATTTATATTTCTTCATTTTTATTTTTTTTTATTTGTGCATAGAAGACTTGTACTTTATTTATAATTTTTTTTTAAATAATTCTAAAAAATTGTTTCAACTAGTCTGAACAGCTTATTTTTAGACGAATAAATAATAATTAGCTAAAAAAATATATATATTTCCAAACGGGCTCAAAGGGGCATCCATATTGACTTGGTACACCGTTAATTTCTGTCACAAAAGTTTTCGCGCCAAAGCCTGCCGTGAAATGCGCTATGTTGTCTCATACAATAGTCACACTCTCACACCTAAACCAGACCTAGACGTGCCACAGGCCCGACTTTTGGCGGCGAGCCCAAATGATAGTACAACATGTCGCACTCTCACCTGTAAAAAGGTGACATTCCAAAAGCCCAGATATGACGAAAATATTTATTCTCTCCATTCCATAATAATCGAAAATTTTGTTTTTTTTTTTGAAAATTTTATTAAAATTATAATATTTATTTTTTTTAAAAAATTAATAATATAAAGTATTTAAAATATTTTTATTTTATTAAATATGGTCCACCATTTCAATCACTATTTTTCTATTTAAAATTATAAATATTAATATTATACTCCACCACTTTAACTACTTTAAATTATAATATTACTATTTTAATTATTATTTTTTTATTTAAAATTATAATATTAAACATATTTTTTAAATTCCATAAAAAATCAAAATGTCCCAATAATTTGGGGGCGGAGGGAGCAGTTGCCAGCACATGGACTTCACTCAAATTTAAGCTTGAATTGTTTAGATTGGGCCGATACATAGCTTATTTAAACCACGAAAACACCATTATCTCAAGACGTGTTGGGCTCACTCATGAAATGAACAAACGATCCAAATCTGGCAAATGTACGTTACTAAGAAAAAAAAAGACGTGTAAAGTGTGTTATAATACTCCATAATATGGGGACCTTGAAATTTTCAAAGAAGAATACAGCACACAAGTCTAGGAGATTACAGAAGTGGCAAGTAAATTAGCCCACGAAGGATAGGCTAGGGCCTTATGAGCTTCCAACAATCCTCAACTAGAAGTCCGGCTGGGTCACCTTATTTGAGGAGTGAGATGTCCAAATAAATTTCTATTTTTATAATGATTTGATGAGCTTAAAAAGAATAATTCACTGTTCAAGGATAGAAGAAGATCAGACTTGACAATTACACAAATTACAGTTTTACTTCTACTTTTGCCAAGTGTTACTGTAAGTGCATTTATACATGCACATTAAATCAACAATAATACTACTTGCACAAATCCACATATAATAATAAATATAGAAATTTATTATTTTCACAAGAAAATATGATAAAATGTTAATTTTACAAATATGTCACATTATTTAACTTAAAACATAGAGCAATTTTACTGTCAAACGGTGGACCTGTTTGCAGAAATAGGTATACACATAACTGAAATACTAGAATATGAGTAATTATAATAGCAGACTCACTCATATATTGTTAATCATCTATTAATTATATTTTAACATATCACAAACTACATTATTTTATATAAATTTGTTAGCGTATTATTAGTGTTTATGGCATTATTCTAAAATCAAAACCCTGGCCAGTATGTGCGAAGAACAGCAGCAAAAGTACATGTAACTGAAAGGAAAATACCCAAGAAAACCAAATGGGGAACATCCTCTGCTCGGACATCCATCCCTTTACCGTACAAGTTAATGACTGTTCATGATTAAGAAGGTAAATGGCAAACACTAACAAAGGTCAACAGATACAACGACATTACCATACGCAATAATTTCTCAAAGAGTCATCTTCATTAGAAGCCATTATACCTTGAGAAAGATACTAAATCATAATAATTAGTAGTGTCAGCATCTGCTTTACTATGCGCAAATAGAATATAAGCAGCCACAGAAGCAAAGGAACTCTAGTCCCGTGACATTATATAATAATTATAATATATACTGCCTATATACTTGCATATGTTTCACTAACTTCTGTCAGCAACCATGTGAGATCTATATAGAGAAAGATTATTCTCATGTAATACGTGAGAAAAATCCAGTACTAAATCAGAAAAATATTGGCAATTCCGGAGGCAAAAGTTACACACACGCGCGGGCTTTGAATTGATATACAGGCATATAACCATCCCCATCTGGGGCCAATTACCTATCCAAAAATAATTGATACGTAGCTGTCCTGCAGATACTTGTATCATCCCTACCTGTAATTTGTCACAAACTGGCATTTCAATAGTCCTAATACTCCCAACAATGGCTGATTACAGACAAATTCAATCTTTTTATTACAGACAGCAGAGAAATTGAACAGTATAAAGTTTAGCCAACTTTTATCATGTAACTAACACTCTTTAACAGGTAGATAGGGATGCCTGCCAAACAGTGGCCCAATAAACCTCCACAAACAAAACAAGCTCTAGGGTACTTATTAGATTTACTCATTAAAGTGGCCACGCCACTAAAAGTAAGTGACACCTTTAAAAGGTATCCAATAACTCTTAGCATTCCTGAAACTCAGTGCAAGATAAAATGAATGCGGGCCAGAGAATTTGTTTCTCACTCAATTATGGTTACTACAGAAAGATCAGTTTGATCTAATGAAACACTAAAATCAAAACAAGAACTTGCAATAAAAGCCAAATTCATTGAATATGTAAGTTTTGTTGTTCACATCCAAATGTGTATAAAAAAGAAAAAAAGACATGGTGATTTACAGCGGTATCCGACTGTTCATTAAACTAACGCTTAACATTAGAATCTCTCCCGCCCTTCTTATGAAACTTTGATGGGAACCGGGAGGGCGGCGAAGGGTAAAGCTCCACTGGTAACTGTGGAGGTTCCAAATCTCCAGAAAGTATTCCCACAACCTCTTTCATAGAAGGTCGGTTTGCCGGTGACTTTTGCAGGCAGAGTAGTGCCACTGTTATGCATAGAAGAGTTTGCTCCTTGTTTACAGATTCAATTGCCTGATCAACCAAGTCAAGAAGCTTCCCAGCACGCGCAAGGTGACGCGCCCAAGATAAAAGATTAGCACGTTGGAATTCTGATATTGGTGATGCCGTAACTTGAAGTGGCCTGCGCCCTGAAATTAGAACCAACAACAGCACCCCATAACTATAGACATCACATTTTTCCGAGATATCGGCATCATTGCGGTACTCAGGGGCAACATAACAAACAGTTCCCCTCATACTCGGTGTGCTACTAATACCGCCACTTTTAGGTATCTCTCCACTCATGGAATCATGACTATTGCGCCGAGCTCTCCAAAGCTCGCCGCTTAGTCCGTCCAACCACCAATCTATACTACCCCGGCTACCCCTGCTCCTACTCTTCTTCTTTCTATCGACATACAAATCTTCATCATCCCTCGGCCACCAATTATCCTCTATCATATCATCATTCTTATTCCCCTGTTTCTTCTTCTTCTTCTTTTTCTTTCTAGCAAGTTCCTCACAATATTCCTCCTTCCACCACTCCCTCGTAGGCCTTCTCTTCTCTTTCTTCACATTCTTCTCCTCATCTAACGTCAGCCACCAATCCAACCTTCTCCGACTCTTCTTCCTTTCTGATTTACCAATCACCCTTGAGCTCGACGAGGTTCCAATCCATTCGCTCTTTGGTCGTTCCTTCTTAATCTCATTCCCAATCCATTCCATTACATAATTCACCCGCCCCGACTCTCCCCCGCCATTGTCTTGCTTCCACCACCAGTCCTTCCCCATACCACTCTTCTTTCTCTTCCCACTCTCCATGCTAGCCTTGTCAAAATTCCCTTCAGATAAAACACTTAATTTCTCCAAACCCTCAGAAGGAGACGCCACAAAGCCATCCACCAATCCCTCTGGAGATGATTCCACAAACTTAACCCTAACAAAACTCTCCGGTGACTGATCAAAAACAGTTTCAGTCATCACACTCTCTGTGTCATCAATCACGGATCCATTATCCTCATTAATAAGCTCCTCTTTCGCCTCAATTGCATTTGGATCTTTTAATTTTAAGGTAGCCAGGCCAAAATCCCCAATTTTTGCATTAAAATTACTATCCAGTAGTATGTTACTAGGCTTAATATCGCCGTGAATTACGGGAGGATCGCAGTAATGATGCAAATATTCTAAACCTTTAGCAATATGTAGAGCAATTGAAAATCGAGTTTTCCAGTCTTTAAGTTGTATAGACTTACGATGCAAAAGGCAGTCTTGTAAGCTGCCGTTAGTCATTAGCTCGTAGACCAGTAGCATACGGCGTCGTTTTCGATCGGAAGAGAATCCGATCAGCGAGACGATGTAACTGGAGTCGAATTTCGCGGCTAAGAGGAGTTCGTTTTGAAATTCGCGCTCGCCTTGGAGAGAGCCGGAGTCCATGACCTTTACGGCGACGTTTTGGTTGGATGTTAGGGTTCCGCGGTAGACGGAACCGAAGCCACCTTGGCCGAGGCGGTGGGAGAAGGAGAAGGAGGAGGTGGCGCGGCGGAGGGCGGAGTAAGAGAAGCGGTGAGGTGGCTTAGAGTCCGGGGAAGGGACTGTGCGCTTGTGAGTTATCTTGCGGAAGCAGAGGCTTAGGGCTATGAAAAAAGAGAAAGCAACGGCGACGCTGCTGGAGACGGGAGTGACGAGGTTTGTGGGAGGGGGTGTTGGTGAGATGGAGGGAACTAACGGCGGTGGGGCTGGTGGCGGAAACGGACGTGATGGCATGATGAGAGAGAAAGTAGAGCGAGAGAAAAATGATTAATTGAAGAAGTGGTGAAGACGAGACACATAACTGAAATGAATCGTAAAATTGTACTGTAGTGTTCAAAGAATGATCTTCTGATTAATCGGTAAATTTCGAATTATAAAATTATTACAATAATCTGGTCATTATGCAGAAATAAATTTCAATTAACTAAATAAGGAAAGCTTATTAATATTAAGCATATTATAATGTCTGGCTTATCACAGCTTATTTTAAAATGGTTAAAATTTATATATTAACTTAAATAAATTATAAGATATAAAAAATTATCTATTGGTCAATTTTTAAATAATTTAAAAATATTAATATACTCAATTTATATTTTTTTAATTAATTTAAATAAATAAATTTTAAATAATTTATTTTTATACATAAATTATAAATTAATAAAATAAGTTACACCAAACATGGTGATAGTATCAGTAATTGATCATTTGTCTTATTTTGATATGTGAATTTCCAAATGTATATATGATTTTTTCTATATTCTATTTGATTTTTATGCCAAACTACAAAATTACAGATTTAGGCACAAATAAAAAGTATTTATTTGTGTGCAGTGTTTTATGTTATTTATATTATAAAGTGAGAGAATATGTTTCTTTGCTTTTTATTGGCTAGCCTAATGCTCAGTGTTTTACGAATTATATGTAAAAATTTATAATGTGTCAAAAAATAATAATTTATATATATATTTAAATAAGTTGTTCATATAATTTATCAATTTTAAAAATTATCATAATATATTAATAAAATTTTCTAAGGTTCAATTTAATTTTTTAAAATATTTAATATTAGTTTTAAAATAAGTTTTTTGGAATATTTCTTTTTTTCTAAAACATTTAAAAAAAATCTTAAGCATCAATGCCTTTTTTCGTATGTATTAACTAAATAATTTTTTTATGTGATACAATAAAAAATTATTAAAAAGTTTACAAATACTGAAGGAATCAAAATCAATTACCCAATTAAATGAGTACAATCTTATCTCTTCGTTATGTTAAACAAATGAGAAGAGTTTGTTTTTTAATTTTTTTTTCAAATGAAAATTGTGTAAAAGATCATCGAGATTAATGTATTAAATTATAACATTATATTCAGTTTGTGAGTTATTTTTTTATATATAAGAGTAATGTGAAGATATAATATAATTAAATATATAATAATGGATTTGTATATTAAATGACTGTGTTGCATGACTTCAAAATGACTCGGTGAGAGAGCAACGAGACTCACTTGACTTATTTTATAACTCGGTAAGTGAACTAAGGGATTAAGTTGCATGATCTCAAAATTGTTGAGATAAATGTCTCACATTGACTATCTAGGAAAATATTATTCAATTTATATACTTGAGATGACTCTCAATTTATAACCAGTTGATTTTAAGTTGGATATTTCAATATTATATCAAAACTTGGGTTGATGATGGACGTATATAAATAAATAGAACTAACTTCACTATTTCAATATTCAATCTTATTTTATTTTTTAAAATAAATAGAAGTAACTTCACTATGTCACTATTTGATTAATTTTACTCCCCCTATTTGAAATGATATAAGTATTTTTCTTTCTAAATTGTAGCAATGATTATTAATTTTAGTAATATGTTTGGGACAACTTATTACTCTTCTGATTTTTGGAGTCTTTAAAATTGGTGATTACTGTATTGGTCATCCATCGATGTATAGAACATAAAAGTCATGTGATGGAGAAGCAGTTAAATTGTGTATTTTTATTTTATTTTTATTTTTTGAAGTTTATTTTGGTGGTTTTTAAATTATTTTTCCTAATTTTCAAACATGTATAGTCTTTATTGTTCCAAATAGTGCAAACAATAAATAAAAGAGCAAAGACACATGGGTGGGTTTGTTTTTATTTGGTTTGACGAATTTTGCCAACTGAATCCTGATAGAGACACTTTTCTACCGACGGATTTATTTTTTAGTTACTGTATTTATTTTTTTCTTTTACTGTACTTTTCCGAAGGCCAAATAATTAATATTTACAGTGTGGAAGCTGGATAGTCAACGATCCCTGTTGCTTTCAATTCATAAACCGGTCAATTATGGCCATAATTCTGCACAACCCAGGCATGCTGTCTGACGACTGTGTTTACGGGAAAATAATTTTTTTTTTATTATTTTAATAAGGGATATTTTAAAAAATGTTACTAAATATTTTTATTTTATTTTTTTAAAATTATTTTTCGATACAAGATTCTCCACATTGAAGTAGAGTATGTTTAAATTTGTATAGTTCATTTATTTGCAAAAGTTATCACTTGCATACGGTGTATGTAGCAATGTCGGAAGGAGTACCAATAATACCATGAAAATTGAATATCAAAGAAAAAGATAAAAAAAAACGGAGGTAAATTTTAAGATCAGATACAGCAGATAAAGGATTTAAAAAATAAAAAAATGTAAAAGCCGAAAAGGAAGTGATTTTGTAGCTTGACTAGAATTAGATTCCTCGGCTTTTAAGCCTTTTTAACTTTTACTGCAGACCTCTTTTTATTGGAAATTGAGCAGAATATTGTGCTTCAACCTCAAGGTTTGGTAAAAACAAGTTACCAACACTGTCCTAAAGCCTTTTTTTTCTAGTAAATTTATAATTAACTCTAACTTATATAAATTTATGAAATACAACATATATTTATGTACATATTTATACATTAAATAATATTTTTTTAAAATTCAATATATATATTCATACATACATTCGTATATTAAATAATTTTTTAATATTTGAGATATCAGGAGAGAGTGATTACCAATTGAGCTATTATTCTTTTGTTACCATCTGAAAGCTTCAATCAATGAAATTATTGTAGTGGGGAAAAAGAAAAAAGGTCATCGGCTCAAGGGAGCCCCTACCCAATGGGCCATGCAAGCTCCCAAGTACTATCTGGTCTCTTTTCTTTTATGTGTCCTGCCTTTATTTTTATTTTCTGTTTTGCTTTTACTATTTTCAAACTTGAATTGATGATCGACGTCTAATCTTTCTCTCTCTCTCTCTCTCTCTCTCTCTCTCTCTCTTTGAAAAAAATTATAATTAATTGATTCATTTTTGACTTATTTTATACTAATAAAATTGCATAATATAATGAGAAATGTTCAGTTTATTTTGATATGTATTTTTATATTACAGAATCATGTTTTATTTTCCAATTTTAAACTCGTATTAGATTATTTTTATTTAGTAATATTTTAAATGATATTATAAATTTAAAAGCAAAATTTATTACAAAAATTTAAATTTTATATTTAAATAATTTTCTTTCATATGATATTGTGATGAAATAGTCGTTTTCAAATTTTTTAATCATTTAAATACATTTTGTGGAGAAAACATTTGAAAGAAACTTGCGGACTAACTTGTCGGGGGCGGCGAGACTGGGGGCCATCTGTCAGTAAATTGGATTTACTTTAAAATAAATTCATGGAGTCCACAACGTTGTTCGAGTTAAAGTATTGAAAATATTGACTAACACGATTCTTCTATCTTTATAAATCGGAGAATATGACCAGAAACATTGGAAGTAAAAGGCCATCGAGTAATTCAAATTGTTGCTATTGTGACTTGCTGAAACAAATGCAGTGGACCGTAGTGTGAACGTTCTATTTACTTCAAAATAATGTATTTATTTATTTATTTATTTATCTATTAAAATAAATATTTATATTATATTATTATTTATTAATAAATATTTTTAAATAAATTAAAAATAATATTATATTATATTTAAATTTTTTTAAAAATTTAAAATTTAAAATATATATTTATATTTAAAATAATTTATTTTAAAAAAATAAACAATAATCAATTTCGAAACCTCAACCCATACCAGATTCTACAGCTCGTGTCGCGCATCATGTCATTATGACGTACGCACCGACTACTGAATCGTTTTCATGTAACATGTCAACTTAATAATATATAGGACACACAAAAAGTTTAATCTCTTTTTTTTTTTTTTTTTTTCATTTTATTATTAAGATATTACATTCATTTTAATTATAATTTTATAAAAAATGAAAAAGGTCAAGTACAGCCTTTAATATATCAGTCAAGTGGATGAAGTCTTTACTGGCTAACCGTATAATTTTATTTTTTAATCATTTCTTGAATAATAAGAAAATTATTATCAAATAAATAAAATACTACTAAAAGAAAATTATTTATATGTTAGAATCAAAAAGTCGTTACAAGTCATCATTTATTATGTTTATTTTTAGATTTTTTTTTCTCTCAAACGTTATATGCATGAGAGTAAAATAAATTTTAATAATCATGCATTAATATTATATATTGAGAGTTGATTTGATAAATCTCGAGTGACTTTAAATTTAAAAAAAAAAAAAAAGATAGTATAGAAGAAGAGATGCATTAAAAATTTATTTTGTTTTTATGTTTTTAAGAGGGGACGGAGTTTTAGATATGGATTACTGTAACATTTTTCTGATTTAAAGAATGAGAAATCTCGAGAAAAAAAAAATGAGAAATCTCGAAAGTGTGTTGACTTTTGAGGCTACTGGGATGCGACTTGTTGAAGCTCAGGCTACCAGGCCGGCGGCCCACTCAAAATAGGCAGCTTAAGGTGGGAATTGGAGTCATTAGGGAGAATGGGCTTTGTCACAATTCACAACTCACAAGATAATGACCTCACTCTCACCTCATTCCTGACATGACAGTTTTGGGGACTTTATTTATGGATACACAATAGTGTAGACCTGCTTAAACATAACTTTTAGTATGATTTTTCTTTTTATTACGCCTACCGGTACATTGACGGTTCGTTTGTAAGTTTTAAATTAAAAATAATAAGAATAAAAAATTTATAATATTTTATTTTTTTATTTATGAGTTTATAACATAAAATTTAATAACGTTATTTTATTGTGTTTGTGAGTTGTATAATTTTTTTATTATTATTAAACTACTATTATATCTTTAATTATACAATGATATAAGATGTAAAATAAATTTTCTTTTATTGTAAATGGAGGATAGTATTGGTATTATGAAATATTTACGAGTTTTCTTTTATTTTCTTCACAAATCTTGCTACATTTGGCAAGAAAATTTTGGATGAAAATGTGCTAATTTTTTCTCTTATCTTCTTTTATTTTCTATCATTTTACAAACTCACAAACAAAAGAATTAAATAAAAAATTAATATTTTCTTCTATTTTATTTACTTATTTATTTTTCATTCGTGTTTGCAACTCACAAACACTGTATGAAACTTGAAAGCATAGAGAAAATACGTACAATAATGAATACAGTTTAGAAGTATTCCTTCAAATTTCAAAATTGTAGAAACTTAAAAAAAAAAGAAGATAATTCATGAAAATAGATGTTCGTTTATAATTTTACATAAAATAAAATAATTTTAAAATAATTTTTTTTTAGAGATTATGTAAAAAATTATTTATATTCATAATAATGCTGTATTAGAAATATTATACTCCCTCATTTTCATATAAATAGTCGTTTACATTTATGCACATGAATTAAGACCAACAATAAGAAGTTAGGAAATTAAATCTCATTTGAAGGATGATAGAGATTAGGGGTAATACAAGAAAATACTCACTTATTTCCATAAAGAAAGACTAAAGATAAAAAATTTTTGTCCTAAAATGAAATACCAAACACATTAATTAAAGAGATTATGTGGTGTATATTTAAAGAATAAGAGTTTTTGGTCTTTTTTTTTTGGGATTGAGAGACTATTTAATATCTTCTCTTAGAAAATTATTAGTAACAATTATTTTGTATAAATTTTTTTCTACTAAAAATATTGCTCCCTCATTTCCTAAATAACTGTTATTTTAGAGGTATGCACATGGATTAAGAAAATCAATTATTATTTTATTGGTTTAAGTAGAATACTTGAAAATATAATGAGATAAAAAAAATAAATACTTATTGGAGCAAAACTTATTGTAAATATGAAAGAGAATAAAATTAAAAAAACTATACTTTGACTTTTATCCTGAAATGTGAAAATGATTATTAAATTAAAACACTTTTTTTTCTTAATTTAAGAAGACAATTATTTAAGAATTGAGGGAGTATTATTTTATAATGGAGAGAATAATATTTTATAAATTTATATAATAAAAATTTATTTTAATTAAAAAAATATTTACAAATTAATAAATAGTTTTAATTTTAAAACTGAGAAAGATATAAATTTCATAAAAAATTGGCAATGCGATCATGCACGCTGGCTACTTAAAAAGCCACAAGTCTAATTTTTGGATTGAGAATATTTTGTGAGCAGTCTAGCACATAGCCCAATCCTACATCTGGATTCTGAATCAACCAAGTTTCTCTGTATCGCAAACTAATAAACTAATAATCATTTTACCCTCCATGTATATGAATTAAGAATAATAGTAAATATGAATGTATAATTTTATTTATATCCTTCTGTTGAATGTTGCGAACAAGAAAGAGAAGAAACATAAATAATTTTAGTGAACAAAATATTCTTGAAAAGATGAGAGAGATTAGAGTAATATAGAAAAATAATTACTATTTTTTTTTTATAAAAAATTACAAATAACAATTATTTTGAAACAAATTTTAAGTTCTAAAAGGATTATTATTTTGGAATGGAGCATATAAACCAGCTTCCAGAAAATATTCCCACTTAAGTAATTATTTTATTTCAAAATATAAGAAAATTATTTATTTTTAAAACATTACTTTCTCTTGTCCTTTTTTTAAAATAATAGTTGTCTTCGTGGTGAACACAAGAATTAAGGAACACAATCATTACTACTAAAAGTGATATAAAAAAAATTAAAAATTTTATAT
>JAUMHB010027251.1:0-14535 GCA_032359685.1 Pittosporum tobira
TCGATTTCTTTCTATTTTTAAGTACACCAAACGCTTAACGCTCCTTGGGATTCTTATTACAGTGAGAACCCCATTTCGCTAATTGATACATTTCTTGCTGTCCTGTGTGAGCATAGTTGAGTGAAGAAGTCCCTGTCCATAACCCTCTTATACACTTCCCAATCGTCGAAGTCAGAGAGAACTTTTTCCTTACACACATTTGCAAGTCAAGACAAACATGGTTTGAATGTTATTCTGGATGGATTATTTATATTCTTTTGGCTGCTTTACTTCCTACTGATTCACAATTCTTTTTTATCTGAGTTGTAATTGAATGGATGGTATCTGTATTGTATGATCAAGTTGTGATTGAGCACCTTTAAAAGAAATATTGGATCTACAGTCGTGTCCAGATACCATCAAAATTATGTTCAATTTCTGTCTAACTTGGCAACCTTCACATAAGCTATGTCTTGTTTCTAGCTGAGACTTAAAAAAATAAAATAAAATTTTATATATATACGGCTGTATGTTAATGGTAGTTGTCTGACTGATTTAACTGCTGCCAGTTTGGGTGGCAGTGGGCGTCCATGTTTTCATACCAATGAGAGCGATAGTGAATAACTTAAAGCTGATATTAATTTCTTAGTGCAATGGAGCACAATAATTTCAATTTTAACCTGGTGCCAATTTTCTATAGTTTTGAACAGACTAACTTGTTTCAGCCTTTCTACATTATCAAGATAAGAGTGTTAAACGAGTAAAGCTTGAACTCTGCAATGAAAAAAAATAAATTGCTTAACATAACAAACCCAACTAGAGCTCAACTATATCAACTTGTTAGGGCTCAATAACATTATATAAACGGACTTGATCATGAATAAGCTAAGGCTCGGTTCCTTAAAAACTCATTTAAGCTCATTTGTTTAGTTAAATGAACCTAAAAAAAAAAACTAATTGAGACTAACTCGAACCATCAACATATAATTCATATCATAATCAGAATTCCAAATCCAATTTATTTTGGCAAATGAGCAATATTAGAACCATCCGCTTCTATGCAAGTACGACCTTCCTATACCACAAATATAATATGCACTATTCACTAAGATAAAAACTAAATCACTCCCTCCCAAAAGACTATACACTGAAACGAGCAGTGAAATTAGTACTAATAACTAATTAGTTACCTAGATCGCCGCCGCGTTTGGCGGAACTGCAATCGGAGTAGCGAGAGGCAAGGTCGTGGAAAGTGGATTTGCCGGAGACGATGTCGTTACGAAGGGAGGTGAGCTGAGAGACGGCAGCGTCTCTGGTGGTGGCGGAGATAACGCGGCCTTCTGGATCTTTCCAGGAGGCCTTGCGTCGAGATCCTTGGTGCTTTATCAGTAGATGCGATGCTCTCACTTGTTGATTCGACGCCATTGCTGCGGCTTTCTGTTGAAGTTGTTGATAATGGAGAGATGAAAAAGGGACTTTCGTTGACTAACGGGTGTAAATATATACGAACAAACCTTAGACGTAGGCCCAATTTGTAGGCAAGTTTGGGTTAGAGTTGCAAACAGGCCCTGGAAAGATAATAACGTTCGGGCTCGTTAACTTAAATGGTTTAACGAAATAAATAGCCTATAGAATTCTATCAAATTAGGTGTTTTTTTTTTTTAATTTGAGTGCATCAAATTATATTTAAATTATGATATAAATTTATTAAAATTTAAAACTTATACTTAATAATATTTTACATATAATTTACAACATTAAGTTTTATATTAATTAATATAAAAATAAAATAAAATTTATTTTAAATTTAAATTTGATTAAATCATGATAAAAAAAAATTAAAATTATATGTAATAATATTTCACATAAAATTTATAAAATTAATTTTGATATTAATTAGAATAAAAATTAAATTTATTTTAAATTTGAATTTAAAATTTTATAAATATACTACATTACCTTTTTATTTTGATATCCTGGGAAAAGACAAAAGTGAAAAGAGCTGGGTTCATTACTTAAAACTTAATGGGCTTACAGCTTCATTCGTTTTGGGCCTTCCGAAAAGTGTATTCCTGTAGAAGGGACCACTATCATACACACACTAGCTGTTTGTTATAATTGTAAATATCACACAGCGACTGTAGAATTTTATTTTCTTTAGGTCTACTACAGATCTTCGAAGACGTTGAGAGCTTTTTGAACGTTGATTCAGAAATTTCAGATCAATGGCGCCGCCACCAGGACCTTATTCAGGAACCAGCACACTTGCTTTGGTAATAATATATTCTTTCCGATCTGTTTATTTTTTATATGTAGAAATACCCATATCATAATTTTAAATTGTAATTTCGATATTTATATCAGGTGGCTCGGGTATCGGCCTTCTCAATTGGACTCGTTTATGGGAGCATGAAGCTTAAGTATCTTAAGGTATTAAACTCTTTCCATCTTATGTTGGAATGAGTTGTTTTAGTCAAACCTAATGATGTTAGGTGGGTGTATTATGATTTGTTGTTAAAAATAATTAATAATTATGAAAATTTTAACAAAACAGAATTTGCATAATCAGATATATGGGGAGTGTGTTGAATTTAGTTGTTTGCAGTGTATTGAGGGGGCATAGGGCTAATTTTTTGTTGTTGGGTAATTAAATTTTCAGCTCAGTTTAGGTATTTGCTACATTATGGTTAACGTTTATGGGGAGGGTGCTGTTATGCATTTTATAGTAAGTATAATTTAAACTTACCACAAAAAAAAAAAATAGAATTTAATGATTTGTTTTTGCATGTGATATGTTCATGGTTTATAAGGATGAATCTCTTGATAAACATTAAATTGTGCTAATGTTATTTTGAATTCATGTGAATGGTAAATCTTTTCTATTTCGGTGGGTAGCTTTTGCTGCTATCAAATGGAAAGGATATGCGGGATCCCCTTTTCTCTTTGTTAACGTCTCGAATCCATTTTTATTGGGCCAAATAAAACATACTGTATGAGATAATTATGTATTAGTCAATTGCTATTTCTTAATGTACCTGAAGACTTGTGATGGAGATTGATTTTGTAGTTTGCTTGTGCTTACTCCTACAAGAATATAAAAACTGATACTTGATAAATATACTTACAGTTTTGCTTAGTAGCAAAAGGTTCCGTAGTTTGATTTAGGATTTTACATACCAAATTAGTGCATCTCACTTAAGCAGCTTATGTATTACTTGCATGGGACATGTGATTGGATTTTAAACGAATTTGACATGGTTACTGGTTTCTTGTAAGTAGTAGTGGCAGAGAAGACATAGGTTCTTCATTTGCGTTTTCTGGTTTGGCGGAAGTTATAATTAGTGACAGGGATTTTTCCATTCCGTGAACCATTGATAGATATCCATTGACATGGTTTGTCTCTATTGATTTACATATTCTCACAACGAAATGTTCACAAAGAAATGTTCTTTGTAATGTCTTTAGGAGGCATCTATCAGATGTTGCTAACTTTCCCTTGTTTCTGATATTATGGGGATTTCTTGTTATTCCACCTGATTCTTTTCAAACTCAACGTACTGCTTTATTTATCTCTCACCAAGAAATACTAAATGCTTGAAGGTTTTTGTTTATACTAAATTACGAATGCTTTCCAAATTGCTGTATATTACTACCTCCATTCCTTAATATTTGACGTTTTAGGAGTGTAGTTATGTTTCATAATAATTGACATTCTCACATATCAAAGAGATATTAATTACAAACTTTCCTTATTTGTCCTTAATCTTAAAACACTTCTCTCTTATTTTTAAGATATGAGTGGGAGTAGCATTAAATGTATCTCTTTTTAAAAGTACATGTGTCATAAGGGTAATATAGACTTTTCATGTCATTTTCCAAGAGTGATGATTTTATTTCTTAATTCTTGTGCTCACATCTAAAACAACTATTATTTAGAAACAGAGGGAAACTCCAAATTTTAATAAAAGTAAGTTTGTGTAAAGTCCTGCTATTTTGATGTTGCCCAAGGTGAGAAGACTCAATAGTAAGTGTTTGTTTTAATGTACTATTATGCTGGGATAAAATCGAGACTCTGCAACTTATAACACACATTAGAATACATTAACTTGTGCAACTTCTTTTTTTTACATACTGATCCTTATATTTGGAGGCACATGTGATTCATGGGTCACAATAACATGTATAACTAAAGCTGATCAAACTTACAAATTATAGATAACCTCTGAAAAAGAAAATGATACTCTCCTTTTGTTGTTGGGCTCTATTAACTGGTTACAGATGCAAGCAAGTATTTACCATATTAACATGTGTTTGATTAATGCTGTGCAATATAATAATAATTAATGATAATACTACGTCTCGCTTCTAACGGGACGTGGAAGTTTGCTAGGAGTCAACTACTAGGTTTGCGCAATACTTATGCCTAGAAAGACATTTATCATGTGGTTCACTTACCCCTTGAGCTAACCCTTGGGGTTAATGCATGGTTTTACCATCAAGTCTAGTACACAAACACTTCCATAGAAATAAAAACTTTAGCAAGTATAAAATTATATTGAAATTTGTCTTTTCTAATAGTGCTTAAATTTCTATGGTCACCAGTTGGAACATGTGTCATTTGCGGGCAAGATTGCGCTATCCTCCCCCTAAAATGTTTTTCCCAAATATATATATATATATATATATATATCAATTTTTCTGATAGATAATGGAGGCTACTTGAGCAAGGCATAAAATCAGAAATTCATACATATTACTTGCAATGATGATGCTTGTTTACTAATGTGATTTATTTTGTTCTCTGCCAGGCGAAGGCAAAGTCCCAACAGAAAGCTGCAGCCAAGGCCCATGCCTGAAAGATAACATGCCCGTCATTTTGGAGTATGATAGGGTAGTAATAATTCATGATATCACTGTTTGCTTGGAACATTTTAGGCCAGCGGTTCAATTTTGTTTGAGAAGTGTTTACATGATAATATTGTTATGACTTGCGCCATGGATCAGATTTCCTTTGTTGATATAGCGGAGAAGTAGGATGGTTGTTATCACCTCTATTTGAAAATAATCCGTTATTACTGTTTGGCTGCAGACGCTCTACTGCATTCTTTGAGCAGGGATTTTGTTTCATTATTTTGCCAATTTTGTAATTGTTAAAGTTGCTTGTTGTTGGTAATTTGTATTCCATTTTATGGCTAGTTGTTGGATTTTTATTTTTTTTTCAACAATACATATATATACAAGAAGAGATACAATATTGGACAGAACTTGTATCCACACTTTGTCGTTTCCGAGTAACATAAAGAAAATCCTCCATTACCACGTACATGGATAATAATAATATAGCAGCATATTGTAGATCTTCCACCCCCTTCAAAGTCAATAATTATAATTCTTGTATGCGGACCAAATCTAAAAGGGGTGTGTAAGTTTTAAAAATTTTATTTTTTTTCTTCTGCAAAATAGAAAGAATATGAGTGAAAAATAGAAAGACACCGTATATATATATATATATATATATTAGACTTTCTTTCGGGAATGAAAGGACATATAAGTTGACCAAGAAAACCAAATCATTAATCGTCATAGAACTTGTCCCAACAAAATCCACATCAAACTCATCATCTTTAACTTAATACTACTTTTCTTTTGGCATCCTTAGGAACTCAGTGTATCTCTCAAGAAATTTCGGCTCAAAGCAAAAATAAGAATCTCTTTCCGGTGGTAAAATCAGAGAAGAACCTACGAAGCAGAGAGGACATTGTCATCGACATGTTAGAAATTAATCAGTCAAAAAATAAATATATGTCATAAATTTTGAATTATTATGCTTAAAACATTATTATTTTTAAACTACTCTCCACCTACAAGGATTTAATGAATTATGTTTATTTTTTTTATTTAAAAAAAAATGTTAAATATAGATTAGCGCCTGTTAGGAAAATGGGTCTTTGGAAAATGTTTTTCGGACGACGAAAAATCCCTTAAAACCTTCATCGTGGTCTAATATTGTAGTTGTTTCATATATTTACCTCAATACTATTTTTAGATAATTTTTATAATAAAATATACATACTTAAATGAATTAATTATTTTTTTATCTAATTATATTTTTTTTAACCTTAAAAAATTAATATGATATTTAGTAAATTGGTGTTTTTTTCTGAAAAAAAAATTTAATTTTTAATTTAAGTAATATAATAAAAATAAAATTTTGATTTATAATAGGTATTTATTTTCTTATCATTTATTTGATTTTGATTAATTTAACATTAATGCTTATAAATTTTTTACCTTAGTATGCCATGTGAATGAAAGTTGTGACATAACAATACTCTTTCTCGTATGTTATCCACTCATGTAACTTTTCTGTTAAAAGTCAACATTAACGAATGTACTGACATAGTGTACCAAATTATTAAATATAATTAGTTGTTTAGTGATCAATTTGAATATTGAGTATTTAATCTCTTTTTACTTTCAAGAATGTAACAATTTATTTTTAAATAATTTATAATTTATTTATTTAATATTTTTTTATATATCAAAATTTTCAAATAAACTAAAAATGTTATTATGTTAAATTTTTAATTTTTTTTATAAATCAATTAAAATAATTTTAAAAAAAATTAAACTGAAAAAATAGATCATAGCAAACAGAAGCTCGGAACTATACACTTCTCTCGTGGTTCTAGTAGAGGATCCCTGAAAGTTCAAAACCCGAACCATTTCTCTTTTATACTCCATCCAGGAGACTTGCTGCTAGCATTTCTGGTTTTACTAAGTTCTTATCCCTACAAGAATATAGTAATACACCGACAACCAACCAAGGAAATTCATGACCACAACATACTCGTTCCTTCTCATAATTTCTGCAATAATTTTTTGACAATTTTATAACACAAATTTTAATATATATATAAAATATATATTAAAAAAAATTATTTTGACTTTAAAATTTATTTAGCATATGCATTTAGCTATAATATAATTATGCATTAACTTTTAACCCGCGCGTTGATGCATAAATTATAATTTAAAAACTTGTTTCTGTATATTCAAATCAATAAAGAATCAAAATTAGATAAAAGCAATTTGCTTGAAAGTAAATAACTTTCAAACTTTATTTAGTTATTTTGTTAATAGACATAAACTCTAGCAAGAAGTAACTTTCTTAATCCATTTTGAATATACTTATTTAATGAAAATTTTCAGAAATATAGCTTAGGATATTGCTAACTAAATTAAGATGGTGAAATCATTTCTATGAAAGATGATCAGTCACCTTTGAGCATAGAACGACTGTGATTCTTATCCTACTCTTCAAGTTCATGACCACAACATACACACCACACCAGAATTCCTCAGAGTAAAAGAAGAAGAACGTTGCATTTTTAAGTAGGTCATCATTAGATTTCTAGAGTAGTGTGATACCGGTTTCCTTTAAGCAAATTGGAATACATAATTTGGGACATATTTAAGACCCCAAATTTCGGACCCTAAAATAATAAAATTACTCGATTTAGAAACACATAACAGGTAATGCTTCAATGAGAAACAAAAGGTTATTATTATGCATTACTACCAGAATCTTGCAGAAGCAATTAATCATCGCAAGACATACAACAATATATATTTGGGAAGCAAATATTCAAAACAAGACTAACATTATGTTAGAAACCGATTTCACCTCTATATCTTCAGACCCGAGCAGTCAGCTTAAATAACATTTTAATTTGTTTCAAAGTTCTGCTTTAAAGGACTGGATTCTTTTTAAATGACATACTAAAAATACAATACAGAGGAGACACAGGCAATTTTTTTTCCTCCTTTTTTCTCTTGACCAAGTATAAGCCAATGCCGTATCTCAGGCAGTATCAAGTGGCTCAGATGGCAGCAATTAATTTTAAGATATACCTTGATCCACGTTCAGGACAACTGCGCCTATGCGATGAATTAGCAAATCCATTCTCGATTTTGAAACTCTAGGTACCACAAATTGGGCATGCTAACTACTTCACATAAATAATACCTTCTTCATCAGGGTCATCACCCTCCCAGTCGCTATTGTCCTCAGTTAAATCAGAAGACTGACGTTCGTCATCAGGACTTCCTACAATCTTCTTCTCATCCTTTAACCTATCTAATATCGCAATGACCTGAAATTGTTTAACCAACAGATCAGTAAAAGTGAATAACTGCAACCTGTGTGCGCATATTTCATACTCAACGACTCAGCAATGAGGACTAAATTAACATCTGGTAACTATCAATTATCAACACTATGTCGTAACAACACAACAATGTGCCGTTCTCTTTTTCTCTTATTTCTGCCCTCACTTTTGGGTATTGAGGATTAAAACAGATAGCCTTATTAGCTAAAAGGGTCAAAACTATCTATAGTATGCACATATCTGCAACAAATGAATCATGTAAAAGAACAAAGCAAAATGAATTGAGCTTATTCCCGCGGCCAATACTGAAACATATCAGCTATTCGTGTTTGTACAAGATATCAACACTTCCCTGTTGGCAGATATTGTTGTCTTCTGACAGTTATTTGAGGACCTGAAATCTAAGTCCTGGAAATAACATATCAATTTCAACTATTTGCTAAAGTCAAGTGGATTGGCACTCTGTGCCATGTTTCAAAAAAGGTGAAAAGTCAGGACAACCTACTTTAGTGAGTCATAAACACTTGTTGACGACATCTAACACCTATAGGCTACATCGTGCAGAAGACCTCAAAAAAAGATGATTATTTTCTTCTTTTTGATTGCAAAAACGTGAGCAACGTAACGGAATTTTTTAAACATTTATGAACAACATTGCCAGCTACAAGTAGCGGAAGATCATCTTAGGCAATGATTTGAAGAGGGTCTCAAAGGAAGCCAGCCCTCTTTACAGTGATAAAAAAATCATCTTCTGTAGACATTTTGTGCAGTTGGACTATTATGATGATATGTCTGATCCCCCGTAAGGGCAAGGTAAGCTTGATTCTAGGTCTTGTTTGAGTCACCATGTGTAAAGTACTTTCAAAAATAAAAATTAAATAAGGGAAAAATCATCAACATGTCAAACTTCCAAATCCAATGCATAGGAGTATAACAGACCAACTGAAATCCATAAAAAAAATGCTTTAATCATACACAAACAAAGAATTTGAGATCACAATAGCGAACCAGAAAAATGATATAGAGGTAACAGGTTATTTCTGCCTTCATCAATCTTGTTCTACCTAATATGTATAGACATAAAGAGAGGGAGCAAATGCGTTTAGAAACATAAGAATATATTCTTACCCTGCTTCCTCTCTCTATAGACTCATCTTCTATAAAGCGTATCTCAGGGGTCAACCGCAATTTCATACGCCTTCCTAGCTCACTGCGAACATATTTTGCCTTGGACTTGAGCCCAGAAATTGCTACCTCCTTTCCTCTTTCATCACCAAAAACAGATACATATACTTTAGCAACCTATAGAGAAGGAGAACAGCATCCCATCAGGAAAAAAAATTCCATACTTTAATTCAATCAGGAATATGGACCTTTAGTGAAACAGCTCTCCATATAAAGTTCCAAAAAGGGTAATCATTCTATAACTAGCTAGTACTTGATGCAAGATATCTCATTATTGCAGACTAGAAATGAATTGCTGCAGCCAATTTATCAAATCATAGTCCAACTTGGCTGTGTGAAAAGTTCCAACAGTGTCATAGCCACTTCTAGTCAGAAAAGCCCCTTTTTTACCCCTGATAACTATGTGGTTACGTTATTTAAGCCATAAACTTCCATCTTTCACGAGGAATCAATTCATAATACAACTCAAAAATGAATACTCAATAAATTTAATATACAAGCATTATCATCTTAAATGAAATTCACCATTATCAGCTTCGCAAACATCCTAGCTTAAGATAATACTTTCCATTCCACAAAAAGAGTTTGCATTTTTCTGTTATTTGGCAAACAAGAGTTCCGTTTTAGTTTATAAAATGACATAGTCCCAAGTTTGATATTACAGTTTCACTATCATGTCACAGATACTAACTACACACTCATTATGATTAGGGTCCTTTTGGGGGACTAGGAGAAAACATGAGATAAATGCATACACGTAAAGCATTTGTTATTGAATAGTCGAGCAAGAATAAGCTTGTAATTAGAATTTAACCTGCAAATCGGAGGAGACTTCGACATCACTGATGGTGGTGAGAGACGACAGATAACGGTCGGCACCGAGCGCCGCCTCGGGAAGCACGGCGAACTGCAACACATTATCGCTCAGCAACATCGCCGACAGCTCTCTCCTTATCTGCTTCGCCACCATTTTCACTCTCCTCTGATTCGCCATACACCTAATTACTGAACTACTACTCCTAGTGGAGGTAGTAATCCGCTGCGGCGTCCTCAGTGCACCGGCGGCCTTGGGTGAGTAAAAGGACGGCGTAAGTCTCTTGGTTACAATCGGACATCTTGTGACGGTTGGACTTAAAGATTGGATGGGATGAGTTACGAGAGATACTTGATGTGGGTGCGGATGGTGAGTGATTAACTGCGGCATTACAAAAAATCGGCTCTTCCTTCTTCCTTGGGACAATTGCAATTTTTCAGAAAGAATATCTATAAAAGGGTAAATTTGTAAATTCGGGAGTATGAAATGTCTGTCTGGATAATAAGAGCAATTGGGCTCAATTGGCTGCATAGATGAATAGCTAGGCCTGAGTTAACAATAGGGAATATATCATCATGGCCCAACTGTAGCCCTGAAGGAGTTTGTAATCTTTGATTTTATTTTACACAATTTTATTTTTTATTTTTTGTTCTTCTAATAGGCCATCTACTAGAAATTATCGTAGTAGTGTGCAGAACTACTTGCAATTTCAATGTGAATATAATTATATGTTATACGTGAGTGGATATTACAGTTTAAGATATAATTATGAGTTTAATGTGACGCGTGATTGAATGTATGATTAATATATATTTATGACATAAAAAAACACATGTTTAATATTTGTTCTCTTGATTTTTTGGGCTTTTCAATTACTCAATTATCTGATTGTTACGTAAAAGAATTTATAATCAAGATTCAAAATTTTAAATTGTGACATTAAGTAATTAGTTGATGAGGGCAAAGTTAAGCCCATACGAAAAGGGAGTGGATGGAAGTAATTATAATTATATACAACAATGAAGGAGGAAGGAAAATCTACTAAACGAGATTTGTGGTGTGGTTAGATGAGAGTACTTGTGCTTTTTTATATATATGTTTCACATGGGCATTGTTGGAATAAGCTGACACAATGTTATCAAACAGTAACCTAACCCACGACAATTGCCACGGCAGCATGCGGGCACTTTGCCATGGAACTCTAAAAGCTTAGTAGGAATCATAGGGATCTAACCGATCTCCATCAGTATTTTAAAGAGAATTGTTATAATAAACTTGTAATAAATAAATAAGAATGCAACAATTTACATAAATTTGAAATTGAATAAAATTATAGACGATATACGAGACATTTTTGATATAATCTAAATTTGGATAATATAATGTGTAAAGAAAATTTAACCTAAATTGAAGATACACTTAATTCTACAATCTTATAAGTAAAAATACTTGATATAAATTATAAACTATGTTTATATAAGTACATAGTTTGACCAAATAACAAAATATATTTGATATGGATCGTCCTAAATTAGGGTTACGGTTTCCACCTTGGTTCTAACTAGGGCAACGTGGCATCCCACGTGTGTGACGCTCTGGTATCCGTACACCTGCTAAACTCATAGACTGATTGTCAACTCCTCTTCAGACTTCCGTACTTACAATAAATTACAACTATTTCTTAATGAATTTGCAGCGGAATTTAATTAATATTATAATTTTTTAAGAATAAATACAATATGTAATCATTTATTGTTTCCTCCTTTCAGCTCCTCTTTCTCGGACTAGACAAATCATCAGCGTCAATCTTGTTCCACTCTCTCTCTAGTTAGTTCTCGATCCGATCTTATCTAACTGCAATAAAATATTCAATAATAGTAAGAGTGAACAATTAAGCTCAGCAAGTACAGTTCAAAAGTAAATGAGTGCAAGCATCATAACTTTATAAAGTTCTTCATTACTTAAAAAATAAATAACATTTACCGTATCACAGTATTATGAAAAGTGAGCATGCATAACATTCCACGTAGCCATCATTTACTGTCTCATTATACGCTTAGTCTTAACACACAGTACAGACCAAACGGGAACCATCAGATAATGTGCACATCTCAAAGCTAGGAAATTACGTCGTACTCCATAGGACTCACTCCTATGGGATCCCGGAGAATTTACCGGCCTTACCACCATTTCATTTGCAATACTCATCATTTCATAAAAAACAATTTCATTCTTGCATAATATTAAAAACTCGAGCCATTGCTCTATTTTAGAAAACGTATGCTTAAAGCACTTTTATGACCATTTAACATACAACAAATAAATCGGAAATGTACTTGCCTGTAACGCTTAACTTACTCCGGAATATGTCTTTGTCATCTTTACAAGTTCATCCACAATCCTTAAACAATGAAATGACTCCACATTAACAATTTGGTCTCAACCTCATGAAATTTATACTATGAAATTAATTCTTATTATTGGGCTCAAACTACATCATTTCAATGCCTAATGCCTAGACATTCCAATGAACTTCTTTTAAGGTTTGACTTGCTTTAGCTATACGTTTCAAAAAGTTAAAATTCAAACTGCTAGTTAGTTTACGGCCATACTTATGGCCATACATAAGCCCGTAATTCCCCATTTTGATTATATCACATTCTATACTTCAAGAGATTCACGTGGGCACAAGAATCACTCAATTCCGAGTTCGTATGAAAAAGATATAGTTTTCCAAAATTAGAATAATTTCAAGAAAATAAGCCTAACAATGCATGTCCCCTCAAGTGGGACCCACAACTACTATATCTTTAACCCTCGTGCCCGAGCCAAGCACCTATATATACCCCCTCATTATTACGGTAAAAGGGGTGACAATTTCAGAACCTCTTAAATAATTGTTATAACTACTGTTGGTATCTTATCAATTACTTAAGCTTCAGATAAGGAAATATGATCAAAACACCATATATTGTCCGTGTTTCAGATTAACCACAAATTTTTGAACTGAAGAACTTACAGACTAGGTTGGATAACGGTTGAGTAGGCATCAACAGCCATTTATGTCTAATACAAGCAATATTGTTCATATTACAAAATTGAGGCACAATAACAGTTATTAATGAGGACTTAACACGATAGTTAAAATTAAAGTTCACAAGTAATGCACAAAATTATTTTATGAAATGATGATAATTATTATGAAATTTGAACTCCAATTAATTTTACATTGATATATTTATAAGCATATAAAATTATTGTCACCCCCTCTTAAATATATATATGTTTTATAAAACAATGATTGGTTATTTTTTATTGGTTTAACGGTTAACGTTACTTTAATTGGGAAAGTGTAGATGGTAGGGTCATAAAATATTCAATTCACTTTCACTAACCGGAGTATTACTATTATACTACCCGAACGGAAAAATGTTTGACTAGATAATACTCTATTCGTATTAAAATTATTGCAATATTTTGATATTTTATAAAATTTAAAAAATATGTTTGATTATTATTAAATTATTTAAATTATTTTTAATAATATTAGAATTTAAATAATAAAATAATAGTTAAAGTGGTGAAATATAATATTGATATTATAGTTTTAAATAGTAGAACAGTGATTAAAGTATTGAACCATAATATTAAATTAATTAATGAAGTGATGAGCCATAATGTTAGAATAATAAATAAAGTTGTGGATCATATTTGATAAAGTAAGAATAATTTAAATTTTTTTATATTATTAATTTTTTTTTTAAAAAATAATATTATAATTTTAATAGGACAGACGGTGTAAAGAACTTGGAAAGATTCCTAATTTTCCCTCTGTAAATTACGAAATTACCCCTAGATCCATAATGCACGCATAACTGATCATCAGATTGAGTTCTAAAACAGGACCCAAACAATATATTCTGTAAATCTTCTAAAAAGTATTTTCTCAATCTAATCAGGATTATTACTGTGTTTTAAAGATACCTCGTGGGGGGACAATAAAATCATTTTTGCATGAATCTGTCTTTGGCATGACAGATACTCACCATTGGTACGTACATTGAGCTCATTATTTTTGTCACCCCTGAAAAAGTAAAGGTCGTTGTGATTTCACTTTATACATAAAAACATTTTTTTGAACCGCACTTTCTGAATCACAGGCTAAAAAAGGTCACAGTGATATCCCTTAGTTTTAAATTTATAATAAATTATTATTTATTATTACTAACATATCTCTCTTTTTCTTTTTAATGTTTATGTAATTTTTTAATAAAACACTTTTTTCCATAACCAAAAATAAAAATAAAAATAACAACAGGGGTGTATGCAAGTAAGCAGGAGTGTAGGACACAACATACCAGATTAGCTTAAGAGGTTAACAGTCCT
>JAUMHB010027251.1:30612-44132 GCA_032359685.1 Pittosporum tobira
TATTCCCATTTCCAACATCCTGTCTCAACTTCAGAACATTATTATTATTATTATTATTATTATTATTATTATTATTAGTATACTCCTTTAATTTCCTACTTTTCAAACGACTACTCCTGTTCGAGTGGCTGACACAAGTTCAGCCTTAACGCTTACATTTTCAGTATGTTATTTTAATAGCACATACACAAAATATCTCCATAACTCCTAACTTGGGAAGATGTTCTATTAACAAAAACTCTCTTTTATGATAATGGATCATTTTCCCCCAACCCATTTATGGACGATCAACACGCGACATATATGGTTGAGTGAGTCATATAAGTATTAATCTTGATAGTCCACTGATAATTACAAATTGCAAAGGAAATCATAATTAACACCGAATATTACTCGGTCCCATATATATATATATACACACACTAAGATGATAATTGTAAGTGATTACAAATTTTATACAGCCATTAGATCTCTCTTATTTCGTTATAAGATTAGACTATTTATAGATCGATAAATTGATTAAAGAATATTTTAATGATCATATATATGTGTGTGTGTGTGTATAGGGACATGAGTAGTTACACAAGGTGTGCTTTTGTCATCCATTACAAAGATTGTAAATTTATAACTTTTTAACTCCCTCATGGGAGGATGTATGGTTCGAAGCCATTGGGAGAAAGAATTGAAGTAATATACTTCTTCCGACACTCTAAAACCCTTGAAAGTGACCAAAATTTATTTTTATGTTTTCCCCGTAACTGCAAAAATATATCCCTAAGGCGTCTTTGGATGAATATGTAGACTGCTAGACATGCACTTAGTGTACGTTTACGTGTACGTAAAGAAGAAAGAGGAAAACAGGTGTACGTAAATTCATGTGCTTGCGTACACGTACGTGGATCACGGATCAACAATGAGTGTACTACACTGACTGAATATCACGGTACCACTCTTTTTGTAAGGTTAATTAGGGCATACTGTGTTACGCTTGTGACTCTGAAACTCGAGCATCAGATAATATATATACAGAGACAGTAAAAAAAAAAGAAAAAGAAAAGGAGAGACAGTTTTTGACAGTTCTTGCTATGAGTGCTATGATTGATTCCACTCGTACACACACACACATACGTACCATAATTACTGAACGCAGAAACCCATGTGCATGGCATAGCATAGCACAGCATTTAGGTTTGACCCCTTGGCTCTCAAAAACACCTTTAAACATGCTTTATCTGTCTGCAATTTTCCAGTTTCATACTTCCCAAGGAGAAATACAAACAGAAACAGTTTAAACTACCCACATCTTCATAGATTATCTCTTATTTGAAAAATAAATAAAATCACAATAATTTATTTTATGTAAATTAAAAAATATAAAATAGAAATAATTATAAGTAGAGTATACAAGCTCACATAAAAGAGATATAAATCACATAATTTTATTGATATACGTATTATAATATATATATTTTTTAAATTTAATTTATAACATTCTTTTAAGGATAGAAGAAGTATAAAATATACCAAGTATCTTTTTGAAATTATTACCGTGCTCTGTTTTAAATCTTTGTAGATTCTAGGTTTGTATCATACCGAGGTTCTCTGATCTGTTATACTACTTGAGCTGAGTCGCACTTAATGTTCCAATGTTCATTGGAACTGAGACGCGTCGGTCTTACGCTTAACCTTGCAATTTCGTTGGTTGAAGACGATGAAAATTTACTAAAATGTTGTTGACGTGTGCATGGTTTTGTTTTTCGAGAGCAATTAATTAATATTAAAACAAATATATATATATAAATTCTCAAGAGTGTGATCAAGAAAAATAAAATAAAAATAGTATTATATTGAAACTAAAATGCTTTGAGAAACATTTTAAAAAAAATTTATATTACATACAATTAATGTTGTTAAACGAGACAAATTCTCTTTTAAAGTTCGATTGTGGCTTTAATTCGATAAAAAAATTAGTTTAACTTAACAAGTCGAGTTCAAACTTAACTCGTTAAAGACTCGATAACAATAAATATATTTTAAATTATTAATGGAAAAAACTCAAATTCGATTTACAAAAAAGCTCGATAGAAACAAATTAAAAAAAAAAAGAAAAAAGAAATTGTTTATTTTAATGTACCAAACTCAATAAAGTCGGTTCGTTTAACCCCCCTCAAGAAAGAAAAAAAAGGCAATTAATTAATCGGGTAAAGCCTGCGAAGCTTAAGTGTTTGATGGGAATTCTTTGCGAAACGACATAGCTTTCAATGTGGTCCTTGAGCTGAATTACGAAACCACCAAACAGAGAAGAGTTATAATCTGATTACGAAGCCACCACGAAGGAGCACCACTTATACAAATCTGGGCAGGCTGGCGGAGAAAAAGTTATTAAAACCTGCATGTTCTAAGGCTCAGAGAGCGATCTAAAGAGGGGGCTAAAAAGGATTAAATGCTTGATACGGAGATGTCCGGCATCTCTGTTTTCTACTTTTGTTTTTACTCGTATAAGTCCTTTCCAGTACAAACATCCCCACAAGCTTTACAACCGGGGCAATGTACCTTCAATTAGTGTCGTATCAAAAACTAATATCGGAAAGAATATGAATCCTATATACTCATGGTTTTACTTGAGACCTTTTATTGCATTCACATAAAAAAATAAAAAAATAAATAAAAAATCCCAGAGTGTACCTTAACTATGAATTCTCTTCCATTCTTGTAAATTGGGTTCGGTTGAGAGAGTAGAGGATAAAAGGGACAGCCTGGTGTTGTTACCTCTCATCTGGGATCGAAAAGATCCATGTTCCAGTCAATACCGTGGGCAGTATGTGTGAACATAAATTGATCCTATTTTTGAAAAAAAATTAAAAAATAAAAAATAAAAATTAACCTCCACTCATTGGTGGTTTGTGTTTGTACTGAATGAGGTATAGTCCCCCTTTCATCGTCCAACGCGGTTGTGCATGACGTAGTCTTTTTAGAAGAAAAAAAATTTATTTTAAAATAATTGTTATTTATAATTTTTTCTATATTATTCTTAATCTCTCTCATTTTTCCAAAGGGTTTTAATTTCTTAATTTTTTTTTCTCTATTGCTCACAATTTTCAATAAGAGATAAAATTAGAATCAGACACTAATATTTATTTTTAGTCTTAATCTATGTGCATCAAACTAAAACGACTATTAATATAAAACAGAAAAAATATTATATTCTTAAGAATATCTTCACTAGTCAATGTGATTTACTTCTTCTATGGTTGAAGTTAAGTTCTATGTTTTCCAAAATCAATCTTATTATAATAAAACAAATTTGGAAAAAGAGAGTAAAAGGATGCCAAAAAAAAAAAAAAAAAGAGTGGAGAGAGTGGTCCCACTAAATTGGGGTAATCTGGAGAAATATTCAACAAAAAGGCGACTATCTTTTCAGTTGATGGATGGGCGATTAGCTTCTCAGTTGATGGAGACATTGCCGTTTGTATGGCACATGAAGGCATGTTACTCTGCCCCTTAACCTCCTATAAAGAATATTTTAAGGTCTATTAATCCCAACTACTTGAAAGAGTAGGTTTATACTCATGACCCCATCTGCTCAAAAAGCTCAAAATGCCTACCTGAAAATCTTTAATATGGAAAATTAAAATTATATCTAATTATAGAGATAATAACATGATTAAGGTCAAAAGAGTCAAAAGACTATTTCACTCCTTAAAGATATAAAGACAATTTTATATATACTATTCTCCCCGTCTAAGTTTAAATGTTCTAATTTTTTTATTATATTTGACATGGTGTTTAGGCCGCTCCAAAATTATATTTTAAATTTTTTTTGATATACTTATTACATTTATATGCTATACTTTTCAACATAATTAATATATATAGAAAATATAATTTAAAATTATGTTTTAATTAGAACGTTTTAAAACTCGTGCAAAAAATTGCTAAAAAATTAGAACATTTAAACTTGTATGGAAGGAGTACTAGTTTTTAGGATAAGGACTCAAACCTGGTACATTGCAACAAAGACGTGAGCTATAGGAACAACATAGCGAGATGAAGAGTAGCATTGCCAGCACATGCAGGGTCCATCAGAAACAAGGAGACCCGTCCCGTCTTCTCCCCCCTGTATCTGAAACATCAAAGGCACTAACAAAGAACGTGCCTAAGAATAGCTCTTAGCTTTTATTTGATGCATTACCTATTCGCTGATCATTTATGATGAATTATTTACAATGCAGACTTCGGTAGCTAAACAGCAACAAGAATCATCAACATTGTCAATATTTATGAACAAGATATTACAGCTAGAATTTATCACCAAAAAAAAGGAAAATAAAATGAAAATTACATCCTAATGTTGCTACCATTGCAGTTATTTTTTAGGATCAATCTATACCTACAATGAATACAATTCATAATTTCTAAATTCCAAGCTCCTGAACCTCGTAGAGGTCCATCAAGACGTGCTTAGTCTTTGGAATGGTTGTCTAACAGAGGCTGCACCACTAGGTAATGTGTAATTTCAACAAGTTCAAATTTATTGAATTAAAAAGAAAATTGTTCCTGCCATTCATTCACAACAACAATAAATTTCAAATTTTGACTATAACCAATCAAGAAAAAATCTATTGATTGACTCTTCTGAGAAGAATTGGAAGAGAATTAAGCTAAGAAAAAGAAAAACAATACAAAAATCTCCTGTATGGATTATACACCGAGTACAACATAACTTAATAGGTCACATCAAAAACTTCATGAATCTTTTTTGATACCAAGTTTCATACTTTCATGAATTATTGGAGACATAAGGTACATTCACAGATCAGAGGTAGATCGCAACTGTTGATGCTGCCCGTCTATCAAACTCAACTGCCTCCTGACTCTAGCAATATGAGCTTGGACCTATCGCGTGTAAATAAGATGTCAATAGAAAAACCAATAAGGAAAAGTGATTTACCAATCAACTAAGACACGGAATGCCAGAAACTAGAGTACAACATGATACGAGGTTAAAGCTAGAAGTAGCACCCTACATGCTTAACAAATGAAGTACGTCCTGTTCATACCCGCTCTGCATGGTGCGGGGTTTATGGAACCAGAGATATCATAAAAATCCTGAAAATGTAAGAAAATTGGACAAGAGTCCAAGATGTCATCAGTATGTCCGTGCATGCAGAACTATTTTGGTTCAAACTAATCCACTACTCCCAACAAGGTCCATTAAAACTGTATCCTCTATTCACCATTTTTGATAGGCATAAATTCCAATAATTTTGAGGTGATTCATCTTCCAACTCAAAATGCCAACTATTCAGATGTATAAAGAAGCCCATGAAATTTGATGATATCCGGGCTGCCACTGTGCCAAGTTGTGAGTCGTAGGATATAACAATGCAGTGTCCAAGATTTAATAAAGTAGATATATACATCTTTTCATTTCTCTCTTATTTTTTTTATTTTTTTTTCCCGTTTCAATAAGTAATGTAGATCTATAAATAGTGCTACTAAGTGCAAGCTACTAAATAAGGACAGAGCCTCATATGTTTCTACTGTAATGCAAATCTCTGAGTTGGGGTTCAGCACTGGTGTACGATGTTAGTGTGGATATATGAATGTAAACCTATAAAAACGTATAAACTGGTAATCTACTGTAAGTGCCAAAAAGGGCGAAATCGAGTACACACGAAGTATACAATTCAAAGAAACTCCAAGAACACACGCTCGACCACCCATACACAGCAAATCTCCGAAAAGTATATACTCTTACTTACATTAGACTCATACGCAAAACTCTCCCAAAGTGTACAGTCATCGTATTTCAAGGAAGTAGGCAGCTGAGTGTCTGTCAACCCACAAATAATTCTCCCTATGTCCCATTTAAATGTCAATTTTCTGATTTTGGAGTATCCCATAGCAAGTGTTAAAAGTAAGATAACTACCATAATATAGAATAACGATTTTATTCTTAATTTTGTTTTTGTGTATCGTGAACCTCAGTGGTAAGCACTTCATGAAAGACAAATTCAAAAATTAATGTTATTTATCACTCTCAAATAACAAAAAATGTACTTTAACTTGAGCATATGAAGTGGACAAGGGAATAAATAAATTACACGGCAATCTCACGAAAACCTGTTTGATTACCCACAAATCTTCCCTAATCATGCTTTCATCAAATGGCAAGAGACATAGATATTCTTCAGATTGTTTTAAACTTAAAATATTTACCTACTTAGTTTCTTTGTTATTTCTCGGTAAGAAGTAGTGACATAGACAATCTCCATCTACAGATTATAGTCTACATGTACACTTCAAATGTTTGCAAGAGCTCATATGCTATCATTCAGGTGGAACCGTGGAAGAAATCCAAGTTACAGAAAGTATAATGAGTAGTGGCACATTTAAGATGCACAATTTCATGCATACCTCCTGCCTCGCTGCTGCAAGCTTTAACAGTTCATCTGCTTCAGAGAAATTCGTGAACCATTGTATGAGAGGATTATCTTTAGGGTCACTTCTCTTCCTTTTATCCACATCCTCTACTGGTACTTGAGAGAGACATAAAGCATTTACGTAAGTTACCCATATAAAAAGACAATCATGGAATTTGTAAATGTTCCCCTGTGAAAAGAAAAAGTATACCAGGTGGAGGCAAACTAAAGCCAGCAGGTAGTCTAGGCACAATTACAGCCCGATGATTCTGCACACGAGCAAAGAAACCCTCCGAGGGCTCAGTAAAGACAACTTCATCGTATGATTCCACAACAACAGGTTTCTTAGTGGACATTGGACCCGATTCTTCCTCCGGATACAACTTCAAATGGTGATATCTGTTCATAATTTAAACTTTACTACAATTAATCTTCAATATTTGATGAAACTTCAACAAATTGGTCAGCTCGTGTATATGGATTTGCCCCCATTTGGCGCTTTTGGAATCGATTACTATTTATAGAAAAAACAAAATAAAATAAAATTTGTACAAGGCTTTCACAAATTGTGAAGCATTTATTACAATATATATATATAATAAGCCTATTTAAAATTTACCATAAAGTCTTCGGATTACTAAGTTTTTCTCTGATAGGTACAAATATCAATTAAGATGATAAAAAGGGGGAACCAGTGTACACATCCAGGTTCACAATTTCGATAGAGCAATTATATATGGTCTAATGAAACTCCTATACAAATCAAAGCCAGATAACAAGAAAGCAACTCACAAGTGCAATGGCTTATCACAAACATCACTATGGAAATGAAGGGTAATGGCGATCTCAAATTCGCCCCATCCAGACTCTGATAACTCGAATGGAGTAGAGTCCACCACCCTTGTAGGATTATTGAAACTTGAGTGCAATTGGAAGACAACACGCTTTACCACTACGCTTAAATCCTCATTTGCTGCGCTACGCACATAAACAGTCCATTTATGAGACTGGTACCTAAGAAGAAAAATTTCAAAACTTCAGCTTAGCATTTTATCAAACAGTTAACAGACATTAAAAAGAAGTGGCTAAATACACCGTGCACCTTTCAGTTTCATTCAAAAAGATATTACTGTAACATACTTACTCGCTAGCCTTCTTCCCAAGCCAAAATGCGACATTGCCATATACTATTGGAACGCTAATTTCATCATCTTTGAGTTTCTTGATAAAGCTCTGTACCAATTAAAAAAAAATAACTTTTCATACAAAATTTGATTTTGAATTCCTGGGAAACGTTCTATTAGTGATCGAAATAATGGGTACTAGTCAAAAATTCGTGTTGGAAGTGGAATGGTTACCTTCTTGTCACTGTCCTCTGAAGGTTTAGCCATATTCGAGCTCTGTGATTTTGAAGCGGGCTCACTTATGTCTGGTTGATCTGGTCCATGCTCTTTTGGGGATGAAGTCTGAGGCATTCTACAAAGACGATCAAGCTAAATCGAAGAAAATAGGGTTTCAATCGTACTCTACTGATTTGCAGAGTGAACGACTTCGAAAGGAGAAAGATCATGTACTAGATGGACATTTTGCTATTAAGGGAGCTTCCAAATTACTAAATTACCCTACACTGTCATCCCCTCCTTTTGCACAAAACAATCCAATAAAATTTTCACAAATATTAATATGTGATTTTTCATGTTTATCCTTAAATATAATAAAAACTTAAAAGAGTTGATTAGTCAATTAGTAGAACAAAACGGGAGGAAAAAGATTAAATAGTGATGAGAAGATCATGCCACATCATACTACTACAAAGCACAATCAATAATATGACAGTATCATTGCAGTCATTTTCTTAAATAAATGATATTCTATTTATGAACGGAGAGTGAACAACGTTTCATGCTTCCAGCATGTTCTAATTCTCTATTAAAGGATTACAATTATGTTCAGAATTGATTGATTCGAACTAAGTACATTATTCAGCTTGAAAATCTTGCCCCCATTTCTCTGCCACAACTTCAGTAACAAATGATACTGATAACCATTCTGCAATCTTAAGCATGGTCTGTTATTAGAAATCTGAAAATCACATCTTCAAATTCCAACTTGTGACCTCTATCCAACTACGTCCAATGTCTTTCTTTAACCCTTGTTCTTTGATCACCTCCCTCAGCTCGCCAATTTCTTTCCACATATGATGCTTAGCATACATATTTGATAAAAGAACATAAATCCCAACATTCTTAGGGTCCAATTCGAGTGCTCTTTGGGCTGCCAATTTACCCAAATGCACATTCCCACGATCATTGCAGGCACTAAGCAAAGACCCCCATAAAGAAACACTGAAACTGCTGCCAGCATCTTTACATGAAATCTCACCAACCAGCCTCCACGCCTTATCCAACTCTCCTGCCCTGCATAGCAGATCCACTAGGCAACTATAATGCTCTGGCATAGGGCTTAACCTGGAACTTTTCAAGAGTTTAAAGTACCCAAACCCAAGATCCACTTGGCCCGTGTGAGCACAAGCCGAGAGGACAGTAACAAATGCTACTCCATCTGGGCTAATCCCTTCTATTAGCATTTCTTCAAACAATTCAATTACTTCTTTGTATTTCCCATTTCTTCCATATACACTAAGCATTGAAGTCCACAAAACGACGTCCCTTTTTCTCTCGCCTTCTTTTTCAAATCCAACCAAACTAAAAACTTGGCTAGCCTTCTCTACTAATCCACACTTGCCATACATTTCAATCAAAGAACTTTGCAGAAATTCATCGCATCCTACTTCATAAACATTACGTATCATATTTGCATGTACCTCCCTACCTGATTCTATTGCACATAGTCCAGCACATGCCCGTAATGCAGCTGATAATGTAAAATTATCGCAACTTAACCTTAATCCAGGCATTCCTCTAATTAGTTCAAGTCCCCTAATCCACATTTTAGCTTCAGAATAACCAGACAAAAGTGCATTTACGCACACCGTATTCTTCATAGGAATTTCATCAAACACTTTGGCTGCATCATTGATAAGTAATGATTTCGCATATAAATCGACCAAAGCACTTTCCAAAAACACACTAGATCTAAAACCCAATTTTTCCACATGGGTATGAATTTGTTTCCCAAAGTTCACATTTTGAGTACAAGTTGAAGCTGTTAAACAGCCACACAAGGCATATGTATCTATGCTAACACCATGAACTTGCATGAAAGAAAAAGTTTGAATAGCTAAAGAATAAAGCCCATTTTTGCAAAAATGTGAAATAATTAAATTAAAAGGTAATGGGTTTGTGGGGTTGATGTAGTTGAAGAAGTTGGTTAGGGTTTGTGAATTGTTTTTGTGTAGGGATTTTGTGTACGAATATATGAGCTTGGCTTGAAGACTGAGAGATAGAAAGAACAAGCCTGTCCTAAGAAAGTGTGCATGAACTTTTCTAACTGCAGTAACATTCTTTTCTTGGGAAAAATGGTCCAAGTAATTTAATAAAGAATCAATATTTGCTTTCTTATGTGAGTGAATTTGGGTAGACATATATGGTAGAACTCGAAATCTCGAACTAATGGGGCCAAGGTGTTTGATTCAAGTACCCTTATGCACTTACAACTATACGTCTGTTTTACCGTTTAAACAGCTTCTCGTCATTTTATAAAAGATTAAATAGTCTTCCATCTGCCATGAACTCACAAACTGATGATCAGCCATTTTTTCATGGCAGACCAAATATGTAGTCAACCAATATAATAGGGAGTAATATATTTGGAATATTTTTTAACACCTTAAATTTGAGACGCTAGACTGTCCTCTGTTTTAAATTATTTGTCATTCTTTCTCTTTTACTGTCACATAAATGTTACTAGTTCTTTACTTGCATGAACATAGGTGAATCCTTGAGAGAAGTCATTTTTGGAATTTTACAAAACTCTTTTGGGTGTGTAAAGTTGAACCCGGATATATTGTTTGGGACAAAAATTCATATTTTCACAAAGAAAATTGATACCTCCACTAGAAGGCACATCACATTTGAAACTCAAGGTGGAAATATCAATTCCTTATTTTTTTTAGCGGTATCTTTGGCTAAAGTATTCAGAAAAACAACCATAGATGAATCTGAAAGTGAAAGATACTAAGAAATCAACAAGAAAAAATGGAAAAAACTGCAGAAGAGTATTAAATTTTATTTTCTCAGAGAAAGACATCACATACAATCCCTTCGTGGGGCAAAAAATGGATGAGAAATGTTTGAGTGATCACTTCTATACAACTTTGAGTTAGAGAAAAAATAAAATTCTAGCATCAATCGAACTCATAATCCGCAGATATCAATGAACGTGTCCTCTCTGCAGGGTATTGTAACGCCACCCATAGGATGATCAAACCCAAATTCTTCCTTGGCTTGACATAACAAGTCTTGAAATGAAGGCTTGTTCAAGAATGATACTGGAATGACAAATCGCTTTTTTTCTTGCTCTCCTACATAGACTGCAAAATAGCCTTTTGGGACATCTAAGGCTGCTGAACTTGCAGGCTTAGCAGTCGGTGAAGATCGACGAAGAATTTGTTTTGCATTAATAATACGAGGCATACGAATATCCATGATTTCGAACCGTACAATCAAGATGAAGAAAGGATCTCAAAGATTTGTTTAATGCAAGAAACCTGAGAAAATCGAGTTTGAGATTTGTGTTAAATGTAAGCTGATGCATCGGGTCAGTGGATGATCCACCTCCAGCATGTCAATGGGTGGTGAAGACGCATTTTGTGACAATAAACCATTTGGGACAATAGCTAATGAAGGGCCCATGGTTTTGTAGTCCAACTGGATATCAAGAAAATGACAGCAGGATTTGAGGGCCAGAAGTTTCAAAGGGAGCAAGCAGTGAACCGACTATGATGTTTATCCATTTGGAATAGATGTGTCGAATTGAGAACATCTTACGTGATCAAAATGCAATGTATTTTGTTGTCTTGAAGTTATCAATTATACTATTAAACATGAAGGCTGCCAACAGTTATATCAATGAATTGCGGAGTATGATTTTTTTGCGGCATGTCTGCAAGTTTGTTAAATCTATGCTTAAATATATCGAACATAATAATGGACCTAGAAGATTTGATATGTTGTTTGTCTAATTTGCAGAATTCATCTCACATATTCAACAAACAAACTTCAAATTTCGATATAGTGCAATTTGTAACTCTTACCTGTAGTTTTTTTTTTTGATTTGGGTTTTAATGTATATTGCCTTGTCGATTTATTTTTGTTTAATTTTATATTTGCCATAACTTTGCTATAACATTTTACTTTTGGTCTTAATAGACCACGATCACAAATTTTACGTGTGTTATAAATCTACTGATCAGGAGGCAGGATAAATTTCAAAGAAGAAACTAGTATATGATAATCTGGTTCCACAATCTTGATCCATTTTGACGGATTGACCATAATATAGACCTAATCTATTCGGTGAGTCATAAATTGGAATACAGTATTAGAAGTCAACTGATGCAAAAAAGTCCAAATAATATTTCTATCCACATAAGCGATGTTTAGTGTCTAAGTTTTAAGTCCAATAGAAAAGGATGCCTCGATGCGTGCATGATATTGAAGCTAACTGCATTTCTTACTAGCAAATACCACTCATAAAATAGCAAAGATTGATTCACCACTGAAGCAACATTAGAATTACAAAAATTTACAGGTAAATGATATTACATGCATGATATTAAGCTCAAATCATTTTTGACTAGCGAAGGTGTTTGATAGAAGTACCCTTATTTTCCTATATTAAAAGTCAAATATTGCAATCTTTATAAGACGGAGAGAGTAAATATGTTTCAATTTTTACTGTTTTACTTTAATAGCTTCTCCAAATATCAAATTACTTCATCTGTCTCAGATTACTTGTCATTCTTTTTATTTTTCGTAGTCACATAAATATGTCCTCTAGTTTTTAACTTGCGTGAATATAGGTAGATCATTGAGAGAAGGGTTAATTTGAAACAAATTAATTATGGTCAAATAAATCGGGACGAATGAAATATCCACAATAAACATTTCATAAATTTTTGGAGCAGCTTCATTAGCTGAAGTATTCAGAAAAAAAACAACCATGTATAAATCTGAAAGTGAAAGATACTATTCACTATGAATGAAATCAACAGAAAATTGCAGAAAAGTCCTTTTTTTTTTTCCTTCATAAAGAGACATCACATACAATCCCTCTGTGGGGGCAAAAAATGGATGAAAAATGTAGGAATCATCACTTTTGTACAAATTTTAGTTAGCAAAATTTTGTTTAGCGTCAATCCGAACTCATAATCTGCACAGATCAATGAACGTGTTCTCTCTGCAGGGTATTGTAAGACCACCCATAGGATGATCAAACCCAAATTCTTCCTCTGCTTGACTTAACAATTCTTGAAATGAAGGCTTGTTCAAGAACGATATTGGAATGACAAATCGCTTTTTTTCTTGCTCTCCAACGTAGACCGCAAAATAGCCCTTTGGGACATCCAAGACTGCTGAACTTGCAGGCTTAGCAGTCAATGAAGATCGACGAAGAATTTGCTTGGCATTAACAATACGAGGCATACGAATAGCCATGATTTTAAAGGGTTTAAAAAGAAATCCCAAAGAATTTCGAAGCAGAGAAAATATTAGAAACTTGTGTTTGAGATTCGTGTTGAATGAATGTAAGCTGAATTATTCGTGTATATATAGAATGCATTGGGGCAGTGGGTGATCATCGATCATGTAAATGAGTGGTACTTTTGCATTTCTGCGGGAGATATTGATGGACCGTAGCAAATGCAGGGCACATGGTTTTGCAGACCAACTCGATATCAAGAAAATGACTGTAGGATTTGTAGGCCACAAGTTTCAAACACGGGACAGAGCACCAAGGCCCCCCAATGCATTGGGGCAGTGGGTGATCATCGATCATGTAAATGAGTGGTACATTTGCATTTCTGCGGGAGATATTGATGGACCGTAGCAAATGCAGAGCACATGGTTTTGCAGACCAACTCGATATCAAGAAAATGACTGTAGGATTTGTAGGCCACAAGTTTCAAACACGGGA
>JAUMHB010027252.1:0-15007 GCA_032359685.1 Pittosporum tobira
TGGCTCTTCACCATAAACACCAAAAATGCGGTTAACTCATCTAGATTCAGTTTATAATATTACTATTGAGACCAATCTGATCGTTGATCAAGTCCAAATTTCAGTTCCAGTTAGACACACATCAGTAAGAGTAGGTTCACCTGAAACACGAGTAACACGAGGGGTTTATTTCCTCGTTCATCTATCTGATGCTTAAGTTAGCGTTGGAATTATGATAATAATCCAAGTTTAAGATGGGAAAGAGAGGTTTACCGGTGAGTTTGTATTTTTGTAAAGTTTTAACTCTTTTGTGTGTTGAGAGCAAGATCCCCTTATTTATGCAAATGATGTAGTATTTGTAGAGTTGGCCGTGACCCGCAACTCGATAAAGTAGACATGGTGCGCATGCTTTGAATTGACAGCAGGTACGACACATCTCCTATAAGTTGACAGAACTGCAGATGTTAGGGAACCGATTGAATACCGTTTTGGAACTTGTTTTATGGCCTTTGGACCGCTAGACCTGAATCAGGCTGAGTCAGGCCCAATCGATGAAATGAATTGGGTTTGCTGGCTGGGGAGGCCCGAGAGTCCAAGGCACATAGTTTGAAAGTGCTTGACGGTGTTGGTCTACCCAGACAGAGATGGATACTGGCTTTTTCTAGGGGTCGAGAGACGGGCTCGATCCTCCTTTGGGCGAGGCGAATAGTAGAGTCTCGAGAGTGGCCGACCTTCTGAGGGTTGAGAGACGGGCTCAGTCTTTCTTTGGGCGAGGCGGATAGCCGAGTCTCAAGAGTGGCCGATCGTATGGGTTGCCACGTGGGATGCCACGTTTACCCTGATTAGGGTTAAGGTGAAAACCCTAAACCTAATTTGAGACGATCCCCATCAATTACCATGTGCAATTAATTAAGCTCCTAATCCAATGGAGAAGTAAATGAAATTAAGACTATGTTTGTAACTGATTATATTTTATTTTCAAAAATAAATTATCTTAAAAATTAATGTTTGTTTTTGTTAATTTAAAAAAAAAATTATATATAACAATATTTTCAGCTTCTTTGAAAAAACTGATTAATAAGTTAAAAATATTCAATTTATAGTTTATTTTAATTAATAAATAAACTATACCAAACATATCATAAATTTTAAATGATTAACCTAGGAAGCTAATTAATCCACAATGCCGTTTGTAGTACTTAATATTATATATGCTACTTTGGCAGAACATTTTTAAAATTATTATTTCATTATTCTAGTGATAAATATGGACATCACTTGTTTAGAAAAATAATTTTACCTGTTCAAGAAATATTCTTGTTTTGCATACAACAAACATGAAATGTAAGCAACGAAATTAGGCACAGACCAGGAAAAGTAAAAAGCAAACAAATGTACTCCCATCAGTTTCATCTAGTATTAGTATATCAAACTGATAATGATAATCTGATACTCCCTTCATATTGAAATGTAAGATCAAGTTAGATTTTTGAAATCAATTTAAAACATTTTAATGCATAATTGAAATAAATTTCTTTTATTTTGGTAATGTAATAGTCAATGTTACAGAGTGCCACACCTGTTACAAAATATAATTACGAGTATTATTAACTTTAAAAATTAAATTTAAAACATTTTTAAATTTAAAATTATCGTAAATTTGATTGTTTTTATAACTAATGGGAGTAATTTTTAAGTAGTTTATAATGTTTACAATTATACTTATTACAATAAAAAAATCATATGAAATTTTGGTTTTAAATTAATTTTTAAAGTTAATAATATTATAATATTTGAATTGGGGAGAGTATATATAAGATCAGTGTGTCAAAAAATTCAGAAAGCTCATTAGTTCGTGCTTTGAAATAAGCATACATTTAAAATTATTAGACCAAATGGTAAAGTTATCGGTGTTTTTTAAATAAAATATTAAATTTGAGATTTGTAAATGAAAAAGATAATGTTCCGATGAAGATCTGATAATAAATTCGAGATGCCTGTATACTTAAAGTATTATTTTTCTAAAATAAGCAGATATTTGAACACGCCTTGGCTCCCCCTCTCGTTTCATTTTTCAACCATAATTGCAACTTTGTTTTGTCAGGTGCGTGATCGATCTATGGGTGGGAACAAATAGCAGTGTGCAAGCCCATGGCTCTGCCTTTTCGGCAAACCCCATCGGTGAGACCCACTTCCCCATGTCCCCCTTATTATGCACCTTCTTGCACCGGCAAAGCGTGCTTCCATGTCCCCCTCCCTCCCACCCTCTGAATATTCTTTATGTTGGATAACGTGTTATGATTACATACGACACACACACACACACACACACATCTAAGCTAAGGATTTATAGTTAAGATGGACTATTTACTCAAATGATTATAGTCATTTGTTTTAAATTTAATGGTGTAAATTTTTTTACCTACGTGTTAAAATTTATTCAAGAAAATGTAATAATTTTTAGCACGTATATGAAATGAAAAAATTATCTCTAATTTTTTTGTCTTTTAATACTTACGCGCTAAAAATTATGATACATACGCTCTAAAATTAATAACGCGCTTACTTTATCTCGGTCCTCAACTATCATGGTTAGATTTCCATTATGTTATTAATATTTGTTTTTTGTCTTTTTATGTAATTTGTAGATACATGTGTGGTAAAAATTAATTAAATGTAAATAACATAGAAAAACTCATAGAGCATTTATAGTCATAGTTTTATTTTTTTAACATAAATATTTTATTAGATTACGTAATTTTCTTGTAGTATAAAATTGTTAGAATATCAAATTGTTTGTTAAAGTGTAAAATTGTTAGAGTATACATTTTTTATGTGAAGATTTGCTAGAGTATAAAAATAGTTTTTATTTATTTTTTGTCTACTCATACATGTTTTAGCACTATAAATATGTTAGATACATGTAATTTATTTGTAATATAAAATTGTTTAGTATCAAATTTTTTTGTTAAAGAATTTATTATATTATAAATATATTAATTTTTTTATTTTTTTTATAGGACTCATGCATGTAATTTTACTAGTATTTGTGCTCATATCATAAGTTTTAACGCATATGTACCATAATTTTTAAAGCATAATCACGAGAGGATGAAAAAAATAAGGACAATTATGTCATTTCACATATACGTTAAAAATTATTATGTTATCCTAAATAATTTTTAACAATTAAATAAATATCTTATATCATTAAATATAAAACAAATGACTATAATTATTTTAATTAAATAATACTATGAATATTGATCTCATATTCCTGGACAAGTATAGACGGATCACGGATGGGATGGGATGGGATGAGACGAACATCATCCTTAATACTTGCACGCACACGCATGTGATCGATGTGCGATCTTTACTGATAACTATGACTATGAGGAGTGTCCTTTAATTTATACTTCACCCGTCTCATAAAAATTATAATATTTATTTTTTAAAATATTTTTTTAAAAATTATATATATTTTTAAAAAATTTAATAATATAAATTATTTCAATTATTATTAGTTTATTAAATATGGTCTACTATTTTAAATTATTATTCTCCTATTTAAAATTATAGTATTAATATTATATTCCATCACTTCAATCACTATTCTATTTTTTTAAATTATAATATTACTAATTCAATCACTATTCTTCATTTAAAAACTATAACATCAAACAAATTTTTTAAATTTTATAAAAAATTAAAATATTATAATATTTTAAGACGGAAGGAATATAATAATTTTCCTTTGTTTTCCCAGTTCAGAAAATCGCCAGGCTGAGACGTAAGTAGAGTATCAGTGCAATGTCTAATCGAGTCTGACAAGTTAGAATTTAGTTTGCTTAAATGATTTGTTTTTTAAAAATTTGAATTGAACTCGTTTAATTAAATAAATGAATTTTTGACAAGTGAAACTTAAATTTATTTTATGAGTAGTTCAAATTATATGATATTATCGAGCCTTAGCCTTAACGAATGACGGACTTAAATTCTCTTTGTTAAGTTAAATAAACGTTTTTTAATGAATTCTTAATGAAAGCTTTGTTTCTTTAACACCTGTAACGAGAGTAATTAAGTTTAAGTCAATATTAATTGAATCTGGAGTGAAATAGATTTACAATACTATATAAATAGAAAGTAATCGGATCTAGATGGGTATTTTGAAAAATTTTAATTTTTTCTACTCATTAAATCTAGTTTAGTTGTTTCTCCATATATTTAATGTTGTACTCCCTTCTCCTAAAAAAATAAGTATATATGTCTTTTTCGTTATTCCAAAATCAATAATTTAAGTATATATTTTAATAAAAATATGTGTTATATGTTTAAAGATGAATTTTTTTATGCGAATACTCAATTTTTTTGTTGTTTATAATTTTTTTAAAAATAATACTCCATCTGTATTGAAAAAATTATTAATGACTCAGTAATTTGTGAAACAAAATAACGAATCATCAATTATTTTTTGCAAAATATAGGGAGCATTTTTAAATTATCGATTTTAAATATTTTAATTATCTTTTTGAAAAAGAAGGAGTGTGAAATCAAATCCGACTATCCCGGTCCGATTTCATGAATCTTGCCCTTCCTATCTACCTGTCTACATGGCCACAAGCCTACCCATAACGAAAACGAAACGCTTCCCACTCTTCCGCCAAACTAATATTTATTCCTTCTTGGCTTCTTGCTTATGTGATTCCTGCACGTGTTTAATGTTGCATTATATTCCCCCGTGAGAATTTTCTTTTGATTTTTGACTTTTTAAAAAATAATTATTGAAAATTAGGTACTCTTTTTGGATTAATTTAAATATTTTAATTTCTTAACAATAATTTACAAAAATTTTAATACATTTTAGATATATAATTATATTAAAAATTATAACATATAAAATATATAAAAATATTTTTAAAATAAAATATATAAATATATTTTAAAATATTTTAATACCGTATTATAAACACTTAAAAAATTAAATTATTTAAATTAGAATCGAGTACATTATTTCCATGTGGACCGTCCACTGATATAACATAACGATACTGGCATTTAAAGTCATAACAATGCAACCACATGGTCATTTAATGGGTGCGTGATCAAGTCCAACCAATTAAGACTCATCTTACAGTTTCATATATCAACAAAAAATTAAAAAAACAAAAACCTTGATTTTATTTTTTTTGGGCGGGGGGCCAAAGCCATAACAGAAACAAAGATGGTCAGGACAACCAGGCATTTACAAAGTAGTAACATAGCGTGCCGATTTATGTCCAGTCATGTCATTATATACTCCATTTGTTTTAAAAAAATAATTAAATTATTAATATATATAAATTAAAAATTATTATTTAAAAAAAAATTATCGTATACTATATAAAATTTATTTTTTTCTATAAAATTCTTATTTTTTAAGTATACATTAAATATTGTCTTTGATTCTTGAGCCAAATCATTCTTTTTAAGATAAAAAAAAAAGTAGTCTATAGTTTTTTTTTTTTTTTTTTTGTAATGAAAGGAGTAGTATTACAGAAGCTACAAAACCCTGATCTGATATGCCGGTACTTCTCTAATTCTCTATATACACAACTAAATCCAGTATCTAAAACTGTTGGAAGTTTAAGATCTTCTGATGAGTTGATTTTGGACTATTAAAAAAGGTGCCCACTTAAAGTTACGGTCGAGATCTATTTGTCAGCTGACGCCACCTTAGTCATGTCTATCTATATACTCCACTATACATTCATGTATCTATACTGGCATGCATTATTGTGACAACTGTTTAGCTTATTATAGAATTCTTGGATGCATGTGATTCACTAATTGGCAGGCTAAACTGTTATTAAGATGATTAAATATCTACACTCTACAGTCCTTCTGATTTGCTGAGAAGGGATGTAAGGAGAACAAAGCTGTGACTGGAGTCTTTGCTTTTTTTATTCCCTTGAAAGCCTTCTCTTAATTTTAACAATACATCTAGATAAGCACTTTGTGATCGATCTGGTCTTCGACAGTGCATGGGACTCTTTCAGGTCAGAATGTCCATTCTTGATCATCTATCTACCTTTAGTTTCTTCATACGGTTAGATCATGAAAAAATTATGAAAAAGATGGGTTTCTTCGCTGTCTCTTAAATTCTGTAATGAAATATGACAAGTCATGAGCTTCTGTTCTTATTACCATTTGCAGTCTGATGGAGTACTTTTTTTGTTTTTCTTCCAAAATTTAAACTTTGCTTCATATGTAAATACCAATTTCTTGCATGGATTCTTAAAGTAGAGTGCTTTATTTGATCGATTAGCCTGTAAAGGACTTCCTTCTCAAATTTAAATGAACTAGTTATATATAACTTGATCATGTATATGTGTGCACGCGTGCGTATGCGTATTATAAGCTTGATAAAACAGTTCATGTATATATATTCTGAAGGTTAAATTTGATCTGCAAATATTTACGATTGATTTTTATTTTGATCTCCTAAATCATTAAACACGTATTTGTGTGTGTGTGTGTGTGTGTGTGTCTAGTTGCGAAGAAGATGAAGAAAACCCAATTTCATGCATTCATGATTATTAGAAGGAAATGAGAGTGAAAAGTTAGGCCACACGAAAAATATCTGCCTGATATGATTTCATGAAAACCAATATTATTGCGCAGTGGTAACATGTATATATGCTTTGAGATAGATATTTTATATGGAAATCTATTCTTGTGGTCCAAACATAGTCACTGACTCAATAAGAACGGTAGAATATTATTAACAAAGAACAGTAGAATTATTAACAAACAAACAAAAGAAATTTGCAAGCAAATGTTTTATCAGTATATATCTGTAATTATGTCCCATGACATTTGCTGCTGATTTCACTAACGCTTTTTCTCTAAGTTTCTAAATCTTTTTCATTTTCCTTTCATTCTGAAGATATATATATAGCTGGTCATACTTAAAGTGAAGGAAGAAATGGAGAAGTTTCCAAATCCGTATGATAAGGAATACATGAAGATGGTCATGTTGAAACACGACGAAATGTTCAGAGAACAGGTATTTTAATTTCTTTTACCATATAATTACACACGTCTCGATACAATATATAGATAGAACAGACTTTGAACGAGATTTTTATTATAGGTATATGAACTTCATCGCCTATATCAAATCCAGAAGATGCTTATGAAGAACATTTCAAGCACCAGAGGAAACGGACAGAATCAAGAAATAAGATGGACCAAGTCAAGCAATGGACACAGTTTTGATTTGGAGCAGCCTGCAAATGTTGATGGAAATGGTGGGACAGAGATTGAAGAAGAGGGTGAGCTTGAGCTAACATTAGGCCCATCAAGTTATTACCGGATAAGGAAAGCTGAAAAACCACTGACTTCAGATTCTGGGCTGAGTTTTACTTCTTCTTCAACTGGCTCTAGCCGTATAAAGAGGGGTAATTCCGGGATTTACGGAAACATTACCGATATAAGAAAACAAGAATTGAGCACACACAAATGGCGAATTCTTGAGGTACCTAGTTGACTTTTTTATTGATATGTGAGTACTTGCCCTATAATTAGGTGTCACCTATTCAACTGACGTTGCCTAATTTTAACTAATACAGTGCTGCAACTTGACTCAATATCGAGTCACCCTTTGAAGATTAGCTGATGTGAAGCGCTGCTTTGTCTTCAGGGTAAGTTCATCCTTCCACAGTTTACTACCATTATTTTCACAAAATGAATTTATTTTCGATTATGAATATATATTTATTAAAGATACTCATTTTTATGGATTATATATATATATATATATAGAAGCAAACGCATGAATTCAAATTATTAAATAATATTTCCTGCAAATCAAATTCACGTCTGATCGTCAAACATATGTGTTTGCTGCTCATTTATTAATTACAAACTCCGTTTATATTTAGTTAAATACGGAACAATCGCGACGTATATCTCCAAATCCGCTCCATCTGGTCTTGACTCTGACTCTACCCAGATTTGTAATGGCAATACTAAAGGCCTGGTTGAAAGATTCCGGGTAACTGGCCCAGAGATTAACAAAGGGCCTGGATCTAAAATCTGTGTAGAGGACCTGGTCCGAGTAGAATAGGCCCTTCCCCTGCTGTAGGTTCTTAAAGTAAACGTTATCAAATTTTCTGGGGGTGGTTGGGTCCATGTCGATCGCTATTCGTGGGTCCACGTCTATCGGGCACATTGCCTGCAATTGACTCGCATATGTCTTATTTATGGTAGGATCTAGCGGATTTCGAGCGCTATTATTGTAGATCCGCTTTGCAAACTGATCACAATGAGAGAATCCAACGGTATGGGCAGCTACAAAATGATAGTAATAGCATATAGTTAGATAACATCTGATGCATATTTGACACATTAGACAGCTGTAATTGATCGACTTTATTTTATTTTATTTATTTTTAATCCTTACATATGCAGACATTAAAATGTGTGTGGTAGGAGAATGAATAACACATAATAGGTCCCGAATGTGGAGTCCGTAAAAGTGTAACAAATGATAAGTTATTAAATAGGCAATTACAAGTAATTTGATTAACCAATATAATAGTAACATGTCAATTGAGACATTTTTTGGGACCCAAAAGAGAATAATGTCTGTTCTTGCAGGATTAATATTTCATCCGTCCAATTTATATTATTATAATTAGAAACTATATGCATATCAAGAAATTTTATTTTTTGTCGACTATAACATTTTCATTATCATATTATATAAAAGCATTCTTTAATGGATTTATAGAAAAAATTAGTGGAGTTAATGATTTTTTTATTTTCAAAAACTTCATCCGTCCAATTTATATTATCATAATTAGAAACTACATGCATATTAAGAAATTCTGTTTTTTGTCGACTATAACATTTTCATTATCATATTATATAGAAGCATTCTTTAATGGATATATAGAAAAAATTAGTGGAGTTAATGATTCTTTTATTTTCAAAAAAGTATTTGTTATTTCCAACAAATTAATTATGGGTATTATTAGAAAAACAAGGTAAAAAAGGGTTCAAGAAAGGAAATAGGGTAAAAAAATTTAGACAAACTACAAAAAATTAAGACAATATAAGTTGAACGGATGGAGTAGTATTTAATAATATTAGTATTGACCTGAGAGAGCAATCATGTCTAAATAGTTTAATCCATTCGAAGCAAACAAGAGAATGAGCTGATTCAAATCGAAGGTGGGCTTGGGCAGCTTCCCATTCACATTTGAGGAATTTGATACCAGCCCATCTAATCTTCCCAACTCCACAGTATATGAAGGTCCACCTGACTGCATATGTTAATTTTATTAGAATTAGCCACCAAAACTTAATTACAGAACTTAACAACAATCATCTTCACGTTTACAAATTTCATTTCCACATTCTTCATTTGAACTAGCACGTGTAATCCTTCCGCCTCTTTAGTCAATGTGTGAATTACTAATTACTAAACTATTTCATGACATAAGCATGCATGCTCTACAGGTTATGCAAGAGTAGTGATACAAACCAGAGCGATGACATCTCGAGTGGCGAGGGCAAGAATATCAGCACAGGATACCTTGTTTTTGCAACTTGGGATTTCATCAACTGCAGCTTTAGCTTTGATCACAGTGTCGAATCCATCGCCGGCTAATGAAAGATTATCTGGATGATCCTTCTCGGCTTTGTTGCCTCCAGAAGACGCAATCATAACTGAAGCATCACAACCCTAGATACATATTTTTTGTTTAACCCTACTCTATGACATAATCATTAATTTATATAATACATAAATAGTACATTAATTACTCTTTGTTTTGTCGGGTACCTGGACAAAGCAATCGTGGAAGAAGAGACGGAGAGTTGCAGGGATTGTAACGAAGGTTTGGTCAATTTTCTTTTTCACGACGTTTCTGACAATGCTTTCCAGATTTGGACAAACACCCGCGTAGTAGTTTGGGCGAAGTACTGTTGCCGATGCCATGTTCGGGAAGAGCAGGATCATGATGATTAATACAAGGCCACCCATTAGTTTCATTCAGAATTGGATCGGTAGAAGTGTATAAAGTACAGGTATAGCTTTATTTTATTTTATTTTTGAAGCAGCACAGATAGCTAAATGAAATCGAGGGAAGTGAATGAGTTCAGCTACAAGGATACTCCTATATAGGAGATTAGGAGGAGCAGCCGCCAGCAGCCAGTTGGTTTTATAATCTTGTTCTAGGACTTGGGAGTACAAATTAAATAATATTATTTAAAAAATTATACTTGCACTTGGTATTTATTTGAAATTTGTATAAACCACTTCTAGAGGTGTAAGAGTGTTAATATTACTAAATTTAATATTCTTTTAGTTGTTAAAACAATGGCATAAATACGGGTATACACTTTATAATATTTTCCAAAGGATATTCTATATTTTTTCAGTTTGACTTCACATGTACATCATTGTCGTGTGATTGTCTTAAGTTCGCAAATGGCAGGCAAGTGAACTAGCTAGTGTGAAGTACGGATACATAACTTTCAGAGTTGAAACTTGAAAGGTTCTAGTAAATAGTAACAACTCAACAAATGTGAAGACCACATAATATATATTACTTTTTATGTTTTTTATTGAAGTATCTAACTTAAAACTTCAATATGGTATCAGAATCTCCATTGCAAATTTTTAAAAAAATCGTAGCAGTAAAGTTTCCATCGAAGGTTCCCTTTGCCGTCGTCGTCGATATTTTTATCCCATAACTTTACGTGGGGGTATGTTGAGATAAGTGTCCTACATAATCTAATAAAATATGATATAGTTTATATACTTGAGATAACTCTCCACTTATAACTAATTGATTTTAAGTTAAATACTTCAATATTTATATATACATACATACTCTCTTATTTTTAAACGTAGACATGTCTAATGATATTTTTAGTTAATATGTAAAATCTTAAAATTTAAAATTAACAATAATATATTTTATTTAATACAAATTAAAAATTAATAAAAAATTCAGTTATCATCTCTAACTTTGTGAAGGAGATGAAGGATGTAGAATAACTGCTTCGTAGAGAACTACTATAACAGTAATATTCTAGTTACTGCCACCTACTACCAGAATTAAACTATTAATAATGCACCTAAAGGTTGTTTATTTAAGGAAAAAAAAATTAAAAATCATGAAGACCCATTTATGAAGGTAATCTATATCAATCAGTGGTGTTTAATTAACTTAATTTAAGCTTAAGTGAATCCCCTTTTGTTAGGTGTACGTTCTTTTCGCCCAGCGGTGAAATGAGGTTATGAGGGTATATATAATTAACTTTGAACAAGATTTTTTAATTTTTTTTTAAATGATGAGCCCGCAATTGCTTCTCTTAGCTAGAGTGCACACAGTTAAATCGTACACGCAATATCTCACCACCATGCACATATGTAATTATCCTAACAAATTCATTGTTGCTACAAAGTTTAGAATCTAATCTATGTCAATTTTTATTTTGATATTTATCATCAAGTTCAGTACTGCTTCACCAACACCTTGGGAGTAAGAATTTTTTATTTTTTGCTAAATTCATTTAAATTTTTTAATTTTTTTTTCGCGCTAAACAGGCACGCGATTTTCTCATCGTGCCACCATTTATAAAAAATAAAACGAATTGAAATGGACAACTCCAGTAGTTTCTAAAGAGTCTTTTCTGCTGATAATGCATGTCTATTTTTTTCTACAAAATCAAGCTTAAACTTCTTACCTGTAGGTGCACGACATGTATATGTTCCCTCTTGCTCAACTCATTTTAAGCATTTTTGAGCATGCATCTGTACGTGCTCCCCCACTTCATTTGTCCTTTATTTATACATAAATAACTCTACAAGGAGGCCTACCTCGGTCCACATAACTTTAAATATATTAAATGCATTTCCTCATGTTCTATAATTAGCTCCAAAATGAGCATTCTAAATTAAAAACGTCGGAGTGGTTTAAATAATCTTGTACGAAACTAAAAATTCAAACTCTAAACCTATATATTGCAGGTTAGACAAAACAGTTAAAACCAAAGTTAGAAGACTAGCTAGGGATTGCAGAGGGAGTGTTTTAACCCTAAATCAATGACACTATGTTGAGAACAATTACATGGAATGAATGATAGAAGAAAGAAAATAAATCAAAAACTTTAACGGACAGAAAGTACAAAAAAAAAAAAGAAATTAAGAAATTCGCGCTCTTGTGGAACATGCTTAGTATCTATCAACGTTATATTAAATATTTTTCGAAGTAGAAATATATGGGTCATATGTAGCATAATTTATTTCACTGGCTTATAGTTTATTTTTAAAAATAAATTATTTTAAAAATATTTATTTTAGCTAAGTTTTAAAAAATTATAAATTGAGTAAAACAATATTTTCAATTTATTGATAAAACTGAAAATATGTAAAAAACAAATTTACAATTTATAATTTGTTTTAACTAACAAATAAGGTTTAAATTATTTTGCAATAAGTTGTGACAAACAAAACCATAGCCATATATTGTAGAACATATAAAGGGCTCTTCTACAATTTGAGATCTATTATGCACATTTTCATGCCCAACCTAATTAATTTGTGAGAGAATAAATTATATTGAAAAAATCTCTATTGAATCGACTAATAAATTGTTATACTGCAACTGAAGAAACGTTCTATTTTCTCTTGAAATGGTCATTTGCAGAAAGACATTATTGGGCTGGAAACAGTGGCACCCTTGGATACGGGCCTGGTCTGGACTAAAATTCAACTACGGCACGGCTAGTGGCAGTACTGAAATCGGTTGCCCTCTTTGGCCCAGTGAAATGGTGAAATTGTGAAAACAACTTTAATGATTTTTCTTTTTCTTTTTCTTTTTTTAATTAAACATCTGTAATTTTTATAATAAAATAAAATTATTTAAAAATAAATCTTCTTATAAATGTTGAAAGTTTGATCTATATATACAAACATTGAAATTTTGCAAACATAAACATTAAATTAATCTAACAGTAGTACAAATGTACAATGAGGCCTAAAAGTGGATTTTTAAAACATTGCCATATATATTTTACCAATTCTTGGCCGACTGCATGACGCAATCCTATATATCATGTTAAATTTTACACGGACATTAAAAAATATTGATTATGGCCGTAATTATAAATTTTTTTCTTAAATATGTAAAAGAAAAATATAAATAACTATGAAGTATACTGATTATGAGACCATATATTAGATGAGATGTTTTAAAAAAAGAAATGGAAGGTTAATTTTAACAAATATTCTTTTTTCAAAAGAGCAAATATTTTAAATTCTATTCCTTGTGTCCCTTCAAGATTGAAATATTGGATTTTGGACCGATATTGAGAAATGTCTTAGAGTAATGTAAAACTTATCTAAACCACGTTAACTGTTAAAGTTTTAGATGGTAACGTAATGGTTAGAGTAATATATTTGATAAATAAGAATAGATTAAATAATTTATTTTATTAAATTTAAAAAAAAAAATTTGTAATTTTTCCAACAAGAAAAAAATATAAATATTTTATTAAAAATATTACATATTTTATGAAACGCATGAAATAATACAAATATCCATCCATTTCGTGGTTGATAATGACGCCCAACTAATGGAACCTCTCGGTCACCAGTTAGATTATAGTACTTGTTGTATTATTTAGTTTTCTCTTGTTCTTCTCCTCTGATGGGGTCCTATCCTATGGCAAGTGTAGTAGTAGGTCTGTGAGTGAGTGAGCTCAATTATTGGCGTGCGCAAATGTTTCTTCTGCAACTAGCTATATATATATATAGAGAGAGAGAGAGAGAGAGTGAATCACATTCAGAGAAAAAATGTGATAAAAATATTATTTTATCTAATTTAAAATTCATCATATATGTATAAATATTAACGATTAGTATTATCACATCCGCTATTAATAATAGTTGACATTATGTTCACTACTAATATAATGAATGTGCACGTATTATTTTTCATAATTGGATTAAAGTATGGACGGTAAATGTTAGATTTGATAAAATAATGTTTTCATCAAACTTTATGCTTATATATATATATATATATATATATATTGACACACCTTTATTTATTAGTCACTCATTTTTAAATATCACATAGTATCTCATATGTTTCTGACCACAATTTTTATTTGAAACTAAATTTATTACTTATTTAGTTTAATTTGTTTGTTAATTATGCTAGAACTTTAATGAGCTTATTTGATAAAGAAGTAATGAGTTTAGAGTTTCATAAAAGTCTTTTGAGATTAAAAGTTTTCGTTGGACATAAAAATCATATAATAACTGAGAGGGCTTCTATTTTCAAAATAAAAATAAAAATAAAAATATATACAATATTTCCTCTTGTATAGTAACAGTGTACGGTAAGATGGTCGTAGCTCATACCTCAGACTGGATACGGGTCGGTGAAGACATGGGAAAGAGAGCTCCACAGTCACGCTTCTTTACCTCAATTCCGATACAACCCAAAAGGTTAATTTATTTCCAAAATATAAATATATTATTCCAGATTAGTTAGTTATATTCAAGATTCCACCATATGTCATCATCATTAAGGTAATTATCCAAGGTTAATTAAGTTAATGATCATGTCCGAGCTGTTAGTCACTGTCATTTTGTTTTTAAAATTAATTAATACTACCACCCGTGATTATCGTGTCCAGAAAAAAACAAACATTTGGTTGCAGAAACATATGGCTCTTCACCATAAACAACAAAAATGTGGCTTAACTTATCTAGATTCAGTTTATTACTACTACTATATGCAATTAATTAACTCCTGATCCAATGGAGAAGCAAATTAAATTAAATTTTAAATGATTTATGTAGGACATTTTAAAATTTTTATTTCATTGTTTTACTCATAAATATGCACATCACTTGTTAATTTAGGACAATAACTTTACGTGTTCAGGAAACATTCTTGTTTTGCACCCAGCAAACATGATCTGCAAGCAATGAAACGGAAACACACACACACACACA
>JAUMHB010027263.1:0-15139 GCA_032359685.1 Pittosporum tobira
TAAACTTTAAAATATATTTATTATATCCTTATACTGTATTATTTATATAATTATACATATAGATACCATTAGAATATACATATACCTACGTACCCACACATAAGTGCTTTCAGCTTCTGATTTTTAATTTGCAAATATCCCATAAAAGCTGGCTGCTCATGCTACCAGTACTTTTGTCTCCCATGAATACGAGAGTTGCCTTATGTATGATAGCTAGCCAGTGCGAGGACTAAAACGATAAGCTCATTAGTCAGTATGGGAAGAAATATTTTTCATTATATTAAACTCTACATTGATACTCTTTTTTGTTTTAAAATTATAGATATTTTTTATTTTTATCAAATTATTTTATAAAATCTTAAAATTATAATTATAATATAAATTTATCAAAATTTAAAAATTTATACGTACGCATTACATTTTATATGTAATTTACATTATTCACTTTAAAATCAATCAAAATAAAATTATTAAAATTCATTTCAAATTTACATATTAAGATCTCATAAATAAATTAAAATACATAAATATTTTTAATTTTAAAGCGGATAAAATATTATGATATTATTATTATTATTATTTTATTGCTTTACTTTATGTGGATATAATAATAAATAGTCATAGAAAACTATGGACAGATCTTAGCTGATAAAATTTAAACTAGGAAATTAAAGGTTGGTCGTAGGTCACAATTCAAATCACAATAATGCAGATATGCAGAGGCCCTAAAGAGAGATGAGGGATAATTGTGTGCCACTCGTCTAGCAAATTCAAATCTTTAAGATAGATGGTCATTATTATTTGAAATTAATTTTTTAACTAAATGATTTTAATAATTAAAATATGTTTATAATGACAAAATATGCTAATATTTTTTAAAATTTTATTAAAATCATTTAGTTAAAAAATTAATTTCAAATAATAATGAGTAAAATATAAACATATTTTAATTATTCAAAATTTATTAACTTTTTTTTTATATTCAATATAAATCACTCAAAAATTTCATATTATTCAGGTTTTATTCGTATCCATAATAGTTAAATGATTATTATACAAATTTTATTTTAAATTTGATAAATTATATGAGTAGAATTTGAACAATTGTATACTCGACTCGATTTGAGTCATTTCCTCTAAATTTGTATTTAATAGCTAATAAGAAAAAAAAGATAAAAATAGTATATGTACTCTTGATTATGTTTTATTTTAGTTTTTAATTTTTTTAATCAATATGATAATTTTACTATACTGTTGGATATTATTTTAATCTTAATTTTCAAATTAGTACGTAAAACTTGTTTATATAGAACAAAATAATGTTAATAAAGATCTCAAACTACTTCTATCTGACCTATTTTATACACATAATTAACACAATATATCATATATATGAACAAGTCTAACTCGTTAATTTGAAAATAAGATTAAAATGATTTTCGATAGCCTAATAAAAGGATCAAATTGATTAAAAAAAATAAAAGAAGAGTACAGTAATTATTTTAGCGTTTGTTGCCTAAAAAAAAATTAAATAGCTTGTGAGAAATCAAATTTAAAAATAATATTCCGTATTATTTTAAGTTATTAATTCAACCAACAAATTAGGTATAAGAATATCTTTTTTTCTTGTATGTATATATATATATATAGAGAGAGAGAGAGAGAGAGAGAGAGAGAGAGTGTGGAAAGGAGAGTAATGTCAAAAAAGCAACAGCTAAGCTCTTAGATTTGTGGAGCCCACACAATTCCTGATATCTAGATTTCTTCCCCACCTCCATCCCCTTTTCTTGACGGTGACTGCTGTGGTTGCCGTCAAATGGACCTCATTATTATTTAGTTCTTCTGGCTTACGGTTTTCACCTTTCAGTTAAAAAAAATTTCATAAATTTATTCATTAAAATTTAACTTCATCTCGATTTAAAAAACATTGTTAAATAAAATATTATTGTAATTTAAAATTTAATTATTCATAAATTTTAAATTAATATTTATTAATATTTAAAATAATTCACTTGAAAAGTTTAAATTACATTTTAGTTCTTTTATTTATTTATATATTCCCATCACACTAGCTGCCTCCTTTTTTTTCCCCTTTGGTTCAAAAAGACAATCCCACTAACCGTAGACCGTAGTATACTAAGGCCCAACTTTAGGGGGCTTTTTCCAGTTGGCCCAGTGAATCCGGGGCTCATCAAGCGCTCGTTTCTTACCATTTTGTTTTAAGAAGAGGAAAAGACTCGACTTGTAGATTAGCTAGTTTTGTAAATATATAATATGGAGATTTTTTTTAATCAGAGATTAATCATAAAATCCGCACGCTAATACCCCCTAACTTAAGAATTATTTGACAAACTTAACATGATTTTGTAACACTAATTGAGGAAGTAGAATTAAGATTGATTAGTGTGGAGCCCCAGGTGCTAATCATGTTAGAGTGTAGTAGGAACATATGATTATTAAAATGACAAAGTAGAGACTGAAAGGGAGACTAATCATGCTTAATGATAATAAAAGGGTGGGTTGTTTAGTCAATCGTTGGGCCTTGTCATATGAAAATAGTAAAATATTATTCCTTCTGTCTAAGAAATATTGCAGTACATTTTCAGAGTCATGTGATATAAAATTTAAAATAATTGAAAAATATACTACGTATTAAAATATTTTCTTAATAAAAAATTATTTTTAGTATAATAATTTCTTATTTTCTTAGCTAAAATTCTAAGACTAAAAATTTGGGTCAAAATATGTTAATTCCATAATTCCTAAATAATTGTTTCCAAGTAAAATACTTGGAAAAATAAGAAAAGAGAGAAACAAAGAAAAAAATTATTTAATGGAGTAAAACTTATTAAAAAAGATGAAAAATAATGAGATTTAAAAAAATTATGCTTTGATTTTTATTTTAAAATATAAAAATAACAATTAAATTATTTAAAAATAGAAGACGGACCATATTTCTAGGACAGGAGAATACTATTCACAAGGAAATTAGTGAAGAGGGTTTGACTTTGACCAAAAGTTTTGGCTTCTGGCCTTTTTGAGTCACTTTCTCGAAGATTTTGAAAGGGGAGGCAAGTAAGGCAAGGGAGCAAGAAGACAAATCCTTTTGTTTTATTTTCTTGATCATGTTTTGGGTGACAGAAAAAACTGCATTAAAATCCAAGTTATTCATGGCAGAATTTGTGATCTCTAATTGTGTTTTTTTTGCTGGCCAGCCTCTCTAATCATTTCCACATCATCTCCTCAAGAAAGAGCAGGAGGGTTTCTTAAGAGTCCATAATTATTAATTAATCCAAATCTTGTTCGAAGTCAAATCCTCTCCCTCTCTCTCTCTCTCTCTCTCTCTCTCTCACACACACACAAAACCCCCGCCCCCAAAAAAAAATAAAAATGGTTGAAGATATATATATATATATATTTATCATGGTGAATTTATCATGGTGAATCCACCAAACAAATCCTAACCTTTGACACAGAAGTAATATAAATTAAAAAAATATTTTTCGGATGTTATTTTATAAAAGGAGATGTTATTTTCACAAGCAATTTTTCTACCTCATAAAACATAAATCTGAGACTCATCGACCCTTCATATAAGGAGTATTACTTTTCAAAATATAAAAAATGCCTGTAAAATTATTTATTATTTAAAAAAAAAAAACAAAGAAATGTCGATCTGATCAAAATAATTAAACTATACTACTCTCTTTTTGCTATAGAATGCTTAAATTACCTTACGAAGTAGGTGTTGTTTGGTACAACTTATTAAAAGCGATTATAACTTTTTTAAAAGTTATAATCACTTCATAATTTTATTTGTTCTAACTTATTTAATAAGTTGTTTTTAAATTATACAAACTGCTAAAGTACATAATAATTATTTCTAAAATGTTAAGTTTTAAAAACTTATTCAATAACATGTTTTTAAAAAATTACACCAAACAGACTTAACTACTTATTCAATAATCTAATTAAACAATCTATAATTTTTTTTTCAAATAAACTGTACGAAACTAGTCTGTAAAACTATTAGACAACAATTAGTGATATCATTTTTTGATGCATGAGAATTCTTGAGGAGGAAATAAAAACGAATATGGGCAGTAGGGTTTGGTTCATATTGAATCCTATAATAATAATAATAATTATTATTATTTTTTTTTCTAAAATTAAAAATGAATTATTATTTTAATTAATAAAATATTAAAAAGTATTTGATTTATTATTTTTATTTTAATAAAATTTTATATTATTTAAAAAATAATCTTAAAAATTATTTTTATTTAAAATTATATTTGAATATTTAACAGAACCAGTATAATATTAAGATTACTAATACTACTAGATAAAAAATGATTATCCGGAAGAGAGAGAGAGAGAAAGAACCGGACTTTAAAGACATTATAATAGCAATATAATTTCTTTTGAAGATCTTGGCAAAGTCATAAAGTCAGATAGTGTGGGCCAGTGGGAATAAATTAAGGTATAGATACAGCCAGCTACCTAAGATAGACAAAAGGACCCTTTTGCCCTTTTTTTTTTTTTTTTTTACACTTTTTCGAGACGCTTGATGGTCGTCCTAGCTACCTGCCTGCCTGCTACCATCTTTTGCTCAGCTAGCAAACATTACATGTTACAAGAGGTGGGTAAATGATGCACCCAGATACCAGTATACTATAATACTTCATCTCTTTTAAAATTTAAAATTAAATATATATATATATTTTTTATTATTATATTGATTAGATTCTAATTAGACACAGTCAATATTATTAATTTAGAGATATGTTAATTATGAGAAAAATGTCATCTTTGTTAACGAGACATACAGTTAGTTATCGCAATAATTTTTATCTGAGCTTGAGTTAATTTGGTCGCTACATAATTTGATGATTAAAATATGTCAAACATAATAACAACATCAATATTTTAATATTATATTGTAACAAAAATAATTATTTTATTGGTTTATTTTTTTGGGAAAACAGAAATGAAGGTAGAAGAAACATAGTAGGAAAACCACAAATGCCCAAAAAGAATTACTAATCAATTTTGAAAATGGCAAAAGGCTGTGATCTGCTTGCACAAGAAAAATCTAGTGTGGAGATCAAAAGGTTTCTCTTTTTAAGAGGAGCCATCAATCCCTCCCTGGATTCCTCCCAAGACTCATTATTGTAATTTGCTCATTCACTTGGCATTTTTTTTCCGGCGAAAGAGAGTCCTATTACTATTACTGACTTTATCCAGAGAGATTACAATATATTTTAGCAGTTAAGTCATAAATGATACAAATTTTAAGATTTATAAACTATTTTTTATTATTAGTTTTAAAAAATATATTTATATGTTATATTTTTTAATTTTGATTTAAAAATATAATATTTTAATATTTTTTCATGCACTAAATTATTTTGTCCTTACCGTTACTGGGTAGAAAATAATCTAAAGGATTACGTCAAAAGTAGTGCATGGAAAATAGACCAGCATTTGGCCCAATATCGTTCAGCTATGCCGCTTCGGATTGGGCCTACTTGGGATTGTTGATGCAATCAACAATCAGCTCATCTAGTTATATAATTTCATAATACGACAGCAACCATTACTTTTAAAAATTAAATTTATGAAATTCGAGCAAATTCATTTATTTAAATAAATTTTTTCATCAAATTTTTATTAAATCAAGTTAATTTAAAAATATTTAATGTTTTAGAATTTTTATCAAGCCAAACTTAAATTCAACTCGTTAAACCAAACAAATTTTCTTAACAAACTCGAACAGAGCCTAATCGAGCCGAACTCAAACAAATCCTTAACTCAACTTGTTTAACACTCCTACTCCTGCGAGACCAATGAAAGCATTAACCATTCATGAGAATCTAGTGCAAAATGACAAATCCCATCTAGAATGGTGCTTACGATCAATAATGTAATACATCACTGGGACACAATGGCGGACCATTATGATGCGATTTCCTTTGTGATTTAGCAGCTAAAGATTCATAGAGATGGCAATGAGAGGATCAATCATACCCTTTAACCAATGTATCTAGAAAAAAAATGGAAAATAAATAAATAAAAATGTTTTAAATTGCTATTAAAATTCCATATGACAGTTACTGCTAAAACTTCAAGCTAAGGCTACTGATTCACACAAGAAGTTGGAGCAAAAATTAACCAAATAAACTCTAAAGTCTTAATCTTGCAAAACCTAGTATAAAGTCCACTAGCTTAAGAACTGGAAACTATGTCCCTAGAAACAATTTGAGCAATACTCAGATAATTGCTCCACCAGTTTGGTGCAACATAGCATCAATCTCATCGCCATCTTCCATCTCAAGCTGAATAAAGAGAAAATAGAGAAGGTTAAAATATTTACAGACAGTAAAAAAGTGGGTGCGGTGAAAAGGAGATAAAGAGGGAGAAAAGGAGAACCTCATCGGGAGTCTGCTCCCCTCGGAGACGACGACCATCAAACAAAAAGGCGATTGAGTTTATTTCCACGGACTGACGGTCACAGTATGCATTCATTAGCTTCTTCAGTTGAGTACTTCTTTTGATCCTGAAGAAAACTTCGTTGCCATCCTGTATAAAACCTAAGCCAATTAACCAACTATCTTGGTAAAAAGAAAAAGAAAAAAACATAGCAATAGTTTACGTTTACACAAGAACCATACTGAAAATAATTTATCCTGGATAATATTTGTAGAAATACTAAATAAGCATTAGGTTATCCATTTTAAAATATTGCAACTTTTTAGAAGCCAATAGTTCTGAGCCTCTGATCAATAGGTAGGAAAAAGTAGCTACTTCACAATAGGAATGGATACATTCTCTCATACCACTGGATAGCAGGCAGGGGAGTGCAAAACCCGAATATAGGACTAAGTATATGAGCAGTTATAATAACACAATCCACAATATTTCACTTAACAGCAACACCTTCACCCAAACAGAAGACAATTTTTTTCCAAGTACAAATGAAAAAAGCGAATTAAATACATGCCTGTACTTAAAATGGTGCACAAGAACTCATACTAACAATCCACAATTCGAAAACAAAAACATTACAGATAACTTTGATAATCAATTTCACTATTCCAATCATTTGAAAAAAATTTCCTATATTTCTATTGCTAAGAACCATGGACAATAGAAACCACAAACACATAATTAAGGTGTGTGGCATGCATGTAAGATAAAATGGTAGACCTTTTCAGCCAATAATAATAGGAACGATATTCCTAGTTCTAGTCATAACTTGCTCTGTCATATACTCCACAAAGGAGTACAAAGAGATTTTTAATCTGCAGTCTGTTTCACTTCGGCAACCTAGAGAACATATAGTCTCCAAGGAAAAATTTTAAAGAAGCCTCCAACATGTCTAACAACAAACTTGCCATGCTCTGATAAATTTCATTTACATATACTCTATATAGATTCTGGAGATGCATTTGAGATATTGTGCAAATATCATCTCATATCACCTGAAATCATTTATCGTATTTCACTTATAATATTTACAAACAGTTCTATATATTATAAATCATGCAGCATACAATGATTGTCCGTTATTCCAATTAACCACATCAAAAATCACCTCTATTCCTATGGCAAAAATAAGAGAGTGATATGAGCCTAATGACACTCCCAAAAAAATGCACAATTGCAGAAAACCAATTGTAATCATTATAAAGTGACCAAATAACTACAAGTCTACAACATGCAACTAAGATTAGTACTTCCTTCATTTGAAAATTAGAGTCACGCTCATGAAATTTCAACTCAATTTACATAATCCTAAAATTAAAAATCAATAAGAATTTATTTGAGTTTCGCATACACACTTATAACTATTGTAAACACTTGCAACATGCCAAACAGAGGGAGTGCAAGAAATTCTGTAGATTTGATGCACAACTGCTACTTTCAGAAAACAAAGCAAAGCATGTGAAAGATGATAATGTTAAAGCATATGAACCACATTACAACCTCTTTAGTAGGGAAAATAAATTAAGCCTTGACAAACACATATTCTACCGCAACTATTAAATAAGTATATATCAACGATAACACAGCAATCAAATTAAAACACCATAGAAAAATCGATACTATCAAACAAAGCCTAATCAAAAAGTACATATATATGTTTTTAATTATAAAAAAGACTGATGAAAACGTTCAACAGCAACAAATTAAATAGATAAAATTGCAATCAAATCAAAATATTTAAAAATTGCTATTATCAAACACAGCCTAATAAAAAATAATAATCTATGCCTATATTATACATTTATACCGATCGGTGAGCAATTCTAACCCAGTTAATTGTACTATATAAGATCTACAATAACACCGCAATCAAATTAAACTGCCGTTAATATCAAACTGCTATTTAATCAATATTTACACACACACACACACACATATACATATATAGAGAGAAGGAGAGAGATACCTGTCCCTTGACTTTGAGATTGATATGACCAGACTGATCGGCGGCGGCAGGCTTCTTGTCTTCCTCCGCCGGGGCTGACATCTTATTTTTCTTCTCTCGCTCTTTCTATCTACCGTGGAAAAAAATCACAACGGGCCAAGGAAGGTAGTGATTGTTTCGAGGGTTTCTTTTAAGGACTTGGAATTTACTTTACTGCCTTTTGAAACACCCGGTTTTTCACGTTTTACTTTTTCCAATAACTTATTGGAAATAGTAGATTAATTTGAGAATAATTTAAAAATATAGTACTCCATCTGTTTTTATCTTTATATTTATTCTAAAATAAATGATATTAAGTTATTTTTTTAGGTTAAATTAAAAAATAATACATCATTCCAATATAATTTTTATTCTATTTTAACAAAATTATACAATAATAATTTTTTTAGATAAAATTACGGCATTATCTCATATCGTTTCATACCAAACTTATTTTTATTTTTTGAGTCAAAATATTCGACTCTTTTTTGATGACATGTGATAATTATATTAAAATTTATAGTTTTTTTGGGAATCAATTTGCCGAAAGCTATTCTAATTCTGAATACATAAGTATTTTTTTTTGTTATATTAAATAATTCTAAACAGTTAATTTAATAAATATAATAAAAATAAAAATTAAATATTAAATATGTGCTATTTTGTAATACAACCACACACAAGTAGATATACAAGTTGATCCAAGACTTTCAATTACTGAGATCGCACCCCGTACGGGCCAACCCAAATACGGAGTATATATTTTGCTTAAGGAGTTATGGGCTTTTTGTGGGCCATGGAGGTTACAAGAACTGCAGTCGTCGTCGCTATGACTCACGAAGTTACAAACGTACAAGATGACAAGTGACAACATCCCTTAGTACCTCTCACTCCTTCTCCTCCTTAATTTGCGGGTTCTGAAAGCTAAGCTCTGCTACGTGTTTACCTAGCAATGGAAGTTTGCGCCACGAGGATGGATATTGTGACGTTACGAGCCTATTGAGGTTAAGTGTTGGGTTAAATGCATGCCCTTGTTGTTGCGAAATCTTCACGAAGTGGACTTTAATTTTGGACCAAAATACAAACTTCCTCCTCCTCCACATATATCTACTCCCTCTAATTCATTTGACCCAAGCCCTTATAAGCGGAAAAACGTCTTAAATATATTTATTAAGTACTACTTATTTGTAGTTAAATCTTATGAAAAATACTTAAATTTATTGCAGACGGTTGCGGCTAGGACTTATAGAGTATATTTTTTTTGGACACATGGGGGGATTCGGTTTTTAACGCGTACCCAGGCTTATTACAGAAGACACGTACCTAGGTTTATCGCAGAAGGCTGCAACTAGGGCTTATGGAAAATAACTAGGCTTAATGCAAAAGGCTAAGGCTAGGGCTTATGGAATTTTTTTTTTTTTTTTTGGGGGCATGTGGGGGGTTAGGGTTTTTGATGCGTACCTAGGTTTATTGCATAAGGCTGTGGCTAAGGCTTCTGGAAAGTACCTAGATTTATCGCAAAAGGCGATGCAACTAGTGCTTATGGAACATATTTTTTTTTAGCACGTGGAAAGTACCTTGGCTTCTCGCCAAAGGTGATGCGGTTAGGGCTTATGGAACATACTTTTTTTTTGGCACGTGGGGGGTTAGGATTTTTGACGCGTATCTAGGTTTATCGCAGAAGGCTGCGGCCAGGGCTTATAGAACGTATTTAGGCTTATCGCGGCTAGGCTTATTTTGAAAGGGCTTCAGACCGAGACGATTATACCATGTTGAAGTATCCAACTTAAAATCAATTAGAAATAAGTGAATGGACCTTTCAAATATGTATATTGAATAATATTTATTTGAATATATAATGTAAGACATTTATCTTGGCATCACAAGTAATCTCGATTTCCAGATGGGAACACACAAGATCCACACGAAATCTTAATCAGATCACAAGTACATAATCAAGACCACCCATTCCCCTGGTCTGATTCTGATTTTTGTGGTAAATGTTACATACTATCAGATCCAACAACCAAAATAACTGATTCACGTTTAAAAGACATATATGGATTAGAAATTAAAACCAACAATCAAGTGTCAACTCTCATGCATTACGTGACAACAAAATAACTGTATACTTCCTCCGGATTGCAATATTTTTTCATGGATTTTGAAATACATATAATTATATTATATGTTAAAATATACTTCCACTATCCCATAATAAATGAAACAATTTTTAACGATTGTGTGATACGGATTTTAAGGCACATAAAAGTATATAAAAATAATTTATTTTTTTCTTTTTAATATATTCGTATGTTGTAATTTAAATATTTTAAAAATAAATTATTCTAATATACTTTTTATGCACCTTAAAATCTGTGCCACACAACTTTCAAAAAATGTTTAACTTATTATGAGATGGGGGGAGTATTTTTACTAAAATTTTGAAGTATATATATGTTATATTTTAGATAATAATTCAAATATTATAAAAATATAATAATTTAGTATATATATATATATATATATATATATAAAGCACAAGCTATCTAAAACTTAGCTGAGTTGGTTGTTTTTTTGGTTCAACATTTAGTCATTTTTGAACACTTTTGCCTCTAGACTCGGTTAACTCAATCGAGTTAACTCAGTTATTTGTTTAATATTAAAAAATTAATTATAGTTGCTAAGCTTTTTTTGGTTCAAAATTTAGCCATTTTTGGACACTTTTGCTCATAGACTCGGTTAACTCAATTGAGTTAACTCAGTTTATTTGTTTAATATTAAAAAATTAATTGTAGTTGCTAAAATTTGAACCAGGTCACTTAGATAGATTATAGATAACTTTACTATTTTACTAAACTCATATGATTCAATAAATTGTAAAATGTTAAATATTATGTACTCCATTTAATGAAATATAAATATGATATTCTACTATTTTCAAGTATATGTATCTCTCATTACTAACACATTTACCGAATCATCAATAAACTATATTTGAATTATAAATTATTAAATATAAATCTCCAACAAATATATAAAAATAAATTTATTGCTAACAATTTTTTTAATAAAAATAATTATGACGTGTTTATTATTTTTCATACATAATTTTTGTTAAATAAATCACCATTAGCCTATATTTTATTTACAAATTATTAAATCTAAATCTCTAACAAATATATAAATACAAAATTGCTATTAACAAAATTATTATTAATAAAAATAAGTATGCTTTGTCTATTATCTTTTATATATAATCCATATTTAAGTATATTAATAAGTTTACATATAGAAAATAGAAGATGGGTAACAAAAACTTAAAATTTTACAAATAACTTCTAATTTGATTTTATTGAACATAAGTTCAATCAACTTTTAAAAAATAAATTATAATATATTATTATTTGCATAACAACAAAATCAAATAGTTTGTGTTAAAATAAAATTTAAAACCATATTTATGAAATAAATAAATAATTTATTAATATAAACATAACATCCACTGTTTTAATTTAAAACTAATTAAACATTGAAAAAAAATGTATAAAATATTAAAATAAATTTTATAATATATTAATAAATAATTATGTCTAGCATAAACAACACCAAACGTTCGAACTAATTTTTCATACATTTTAAAATTTGTATTACACAACTATCAAAATTTATTACATTCCTCCTCATAAGGAGAAGAGGGTGTCCGCGTTGATGGGCATGGGCTCTATTATTGTGGCTTAATATGTATCCTCTGAGTAATTGGCCGTGAAAGTTTCTGGCCCGGTGGTGTCCACTGTCCTGACAGTGTAATAGTATAAAATGTGATTTAAGGTGAGAATACTGTTATTTTCAAAGATAGACTATTAAAATTTTAAAATTTTCATTAAAACAAGAAAACATGCTTGAGAAATAATAAATAATTATTTTATTGGGTTAAATGGCTACAAAATTATCTATTAAAAAAATAAAAAATTTAATAATTACAAGGAGAATGAATCTTTATGATAACTTTAATAAAAACATATTTTTGATGAACTTTTTGAACAATAGTTGTATAAAAAACTAGCTTTAAATAGTTTAAAGTTAAATATATACAAGATTATGTGAATTGTGATGTGTTAAAATATAATTAGTAAGTGATTAGCTATATATGAGATAGATTTTCTGTTGTAACTAATTTTATTTGGCATTTTTGTAAATTTGTTAGTATAGTTGTTCGGGCATATAACATTATTGATTAGAAATTCATTGACTTGAATTTGAGTGGGTGGGTTTGTGAGTGAGAAACAAGAAAGACGTGGTATCGACTTATTAAGTAAGTCGACTTAAATTATGTTGTTAAATAAATTTTAAATTGCTTTGAACTAAGATGCAACAAAGAAGACATATTTCATGGTTTGTTGGGCTCAAAAACATGTATGAATTGGCCAAGGCTCAAAAACTCGTTTAAGAGCGCTCATACTGCTAAAAAAAATTACAATAATATTATATATATCAAGAGGAGCATACAAGTGACATGACATAGAATTTAACAAATCATATTTCGTTATAATAATAGGATCCCATGTATTATTAATCATCAACAAATTATAATTTGACACGTGATTGTGACGTACAAATTCTTACTCATTTGGTTTTATATAAAATTCAATAAAAATTATCGACTGTTTGTAATAATTTATTTAATTAGCTTGAAGTGCATTTTTAAAAATGAATTAATTTAAGATTGCTTATTGGGTTTATTTGAAATAAGTTAGTTTTTGAGTCAAACTGTAAAACACATCTAATTATACACGAGAAAAAAGTTGGCAAGGAGTTCCCCCTCTCTTTTGTTTCAATTTATAGATTATTTAAACTAACACGCAAATAAGCTTTAAGTTAAGACAAATAGAACTTATGACTAAAATATCCTCGTGAAGTTCCAATAATTTCATCTACATCCCATATAAAAAGTTAAAAACAGACCCTTTCCATAGTTTTCGTTGTCTCTTCATCTTTTTCATCTTAGCCATCTACTTTAAAAATATCAAAATCACTTGTTAAAGTATCAAATTTAAAAACAATTGGTTATAAATGAAAAAGCTTCTTAAGTATATGTACTAAGTAATATTTATCTGTGGTTAGAATTTATGAAAAGTATCTAGGCCTATTGCAGAAGGTTGCGGCTAAGACTTATGGAGCATATTATTTTTGGGCACATGCTACGGTTTTTGACGTATACCTAGGCTTATTGCAGAAGGCACGTACCTAGGTATATTCCATAAGGCACATACTTAGGTATATTGCAGAAGGCTGCAACTAGGGCTTGTGGAAAGTACTTAGGCTTAACGCAAAAGGCTACCGCTAGGGCTTATGGAACTTTTTTTTTTTTTTGGGCATGTGGGGGGCTAGGATTTTTGACACGTACCTAGGTTTATTGCATAAGGCTGTGGTTAAGGCTTATGGAAAGTACCTAGGCTTATCGCAAAAGATGATGCAATTAGGGCTTATGGAACGTACCTTTTTTTGGCACATAGAAAGTACTTAGGCTCAACGCAAAAAGCGATGCGGCTAGGGCTTATAGAACATACTTCTTTTTTGTTGGCACGTGGGGGGCTAGGATTTTTGATGCGTACCTAAGCTTATCGCAGAAGGCTGCGACTAGGAATTATGGCACGTACTTAGGCTTATCGCGGCTAGGGCTTATGGAACGTACTTAGGCTTATTGCGACTAGGTTATTTTTGGAAGGCCTTCAGACCAAGACTATTATATCATGTTGAAGTATTCAATTTAAAATTAATTGGTAATAAATGAAAAGACATTTCAAATATGTATACTGAATAATATTTATCTCAATATACAATATAGGACATTTATCAAGTAATCTCGATTTCCGGAACATAAGAAGATCTACACGAAATGTTAATGAGATCACAAGTACATAATCTAGACCACCCATTCCCCTGGTCTGATTCTGATTTTTGTGGTATATTTTACATAATGAGAACCAAGTGTTAATCTGACCACAAGTACACAGATCACAAGTACATAATCCAGACCACCCATTCCCCTTGTCTGCTTCTGATTTTTGTGGTAAATGTTACATATTACCTATGATGATCAATTTTTTTGATATTTTTTAATACAAATTTTAAAATGCTTTGAATATATATATATGCATTTTATTTTCTATATATTTTTATATTTTTAATATATTTGTATATCATATTTTTAATATAATAAAAATACATTAAATATATAATTTATAAATATATTTTTAAAATATCTTAAAATTCGTATTAAAAAGTGTCAAAAATTTTGGTCATTATTTTCAAGATGGAATATATCAGATCCAACAACCACAATAATTGATTCACGTTTAAACGACACATATGGATTAGAAATTAAAACCGACAATCTAGTCTCAACTCTCATGCATTACGTGACAACAAAATAACCGTGTACTTCCTCCGGATTGCAATATTTTTTCATGGATTTTGAAATACATATAATTATGCTAAAATATACTTCCTCCATCCCATAATAAATGAAATATTTTTTGAAGGTTGTGTGATACAAATTTTAACGTATATAAAAAGTATATAAAAATAATTTATTTTTTCTTTTTAATATATTCGTATGTTGTACTTTTAATTATAATTTAAATATTTTAAAAACAAATTATT